>JAQQSK010000372.1:9481-21435 GCA_028658325.1 Potorous gilbertii
AAAAAAAATAACAAAACTTTTTTGACTCCCAATCCCTAGGGGATGACAAATAAAAGGACTTCCTGAAGGGCAAAAGGACAAGACTCAAGTCAAAATCTGAGAGTAATTTGAAGTCTTCTAGCTCAAAAAGAGTCATTTCACAAACCTGAGGATTAGATAGAGGTAACTTTTCCAAGAAAACCAAGTAATGTATCACACAAGACCATATAGGTAAGAATTAGCAGAGAAGATACTTTCTTTATAACATAAGGCAGCTAATTCCCACAATGGATAAAGCCCTGAAATTGGAATCAAGAGGACTGAAATATAAATCTGACCTTGCTATGCGACCCAGAGCTAATCACTTAACCACTGTTTGCCTCAGTTTCCTCATCTCTACCTTCCAGTGTTGTTGTGAGGTTGAAATGTGATATTTTTAAAGAATTTAGCACAGTGCCTGACACAACACATCCTTGTTGAATTTCATTCCAATCTAAATCATTGCTATCCAATTCTATATATAAATATCATGTACTAAGAAAGAAGGAAAAGAGATTTTTTTTCAATTATGGAACTAAACTATTATGTTTGGTATCTGCCAATCAGTTTTTTACAGAAATAGTTTCTGAAACGATAGTAATTTTTCAAACTTTGTCCTCTTCTTTAGCTATCATCTCTGCCTCTGGGATGTCAAACAGTCAGAGATGAAATTCTCAAAACAGTTTTGAAACTAAGGAGGTCAGCAGAAAGATTGCTATCTTTCTCATAGGGCTACTAAGAGGATGACCTAGGTTTAATTACTGAATGGACATTGCCCCAGTCGAACTGAGACCTGGAAAAGACCTCACCTTTAAAAGATCAAGGTCTCTCCCTGCATCTGGGGTCATCTCCAATCATTCTGATTTATATCTTGCTACTGGACCCAGATGGCTTTGAAAAAGAAAGTGAGGCTGGTGACTTTGCACAGCCCTCCTTCACCTAGATCCAATTCACTTGCAAGTCATGGCATCACCTTCCTGTTGTCATGGTCTTCTTCAAGGTTGAAGGAGAGAAAACAACAATTATGAGGGTGAAATAAGTAAACATACGAAGTGTTCTGCAACTTTGAAGAACTGTCCATAAATTATCATTGTTCTTGTGATCAGCTAGATGGACCAGCACTAGACTAATGGACCATCCTGGACCTGGAGTAAGGAAGACAAGTTCAAATTCTTCCCTTAGTTATTTACTAAGTGCATAGCCTTGAGCAAGTCATACCTTCTCTCTGCTCCAGATTTTTCATCAATAGAGTGCAGATAACAAGAGAACCAACTTTACAGGGTTGTTGTGAGGCTCTAGTGAGCTAACCATGTGTAAAGCACTTTGCAAACCTTAAAGCTCTACATAGATGCTAGCTATCATTTTCCTACCAAGAAGTTTCATGTGGCAGTCCTGAAAGAAAATGAAAGAATAGCATGCAAATAGCAAGATCTAGTTCTTTTCAAATGAGGGAAAAATAATGATGGAAAATATAGGTTGCAATTATCTTTTATCTAATATGGATAACAGCCAATATATCTGAGAAGTGTTACTGATGGATAAATTGTTTAAGTCTGAGAGATGTTGCCTTTGCTACCCCCTTTTTTGGTGTATTATCAGGGCATATTTATAAGGACAGAAATCAAGAACATTTATATGCCCTCAGTATCAACTATTGATCATGCCATCAATATTTTTTTTGTTTTCTTCTTTTCCAATTAAAGGCAGTTTAAATAAAACAGTCTAATACACAGGAGACACTCATGTTGCAATTATTAGAATAAGTAGATGATATTTGGAGCTTTTTGATTGTTTGAAAAGCAAAACCTACCATCATTTGATAAAGTGATATGATGGATAATTTTAGGCGAGAAGAAAGACAAAATAAGTTAAGAGAATTGAGTCTTTCTTCAGAATGCTAGTCTGAAAATAAATTAATCATTCCCAGTTGAATATGGTCATTTATGAATGGATATAAATATGGCTGCAAAATAGACATATTTTCACTATTATATTTTGTGAACAATATTGGTCTAATATAGTTAGATTTCTTCAGAGATATGGCAGACAGCCAGAAAACCACTCAAGTAGGATTTCACATTTACCTGTCCATTCTCTGACTGCAAAGCAGCTAGATTATATCCTATAATGAAACTCATTGTTACTTCTGTGGGTTTTGATTTTTTTTCAAATAAGAAAATATTGTAAGAAAACATTTTTATCAAGATAATACTTTTGTGACTCAGTTATTCGATGTTCAGAGTAATAGCCTGTCCTCTATTTATGTAAAAATATACAGGAGAGGGGACCCTATGGCATTGATGCCACATGTGGCCTTCTGGGTCTTTAGGTGTGTCCTTCTGATTGAGCCCAAGTTTTACAGATCCTTTTATCAAGGGGATTTGCTCTGTGAAGTTTAGATTCAGTCAAAGGGCTTCACCTGAGTCCTTAGAGGGACACATGTGGCCTTAAGGCATAGGTTCCCTACCCCTGGTCTAGAAAATATACAAGAACCATTTAGAATTGAATTTTCTTAGCCTTCCATTGAGATCATAAGGATCCAATTGCTTATATATATATATTTAGTTTATTAATATTTCTGTCATTTTAAAGAACTTTAAGTTGCCTTTAGTAATAGATTTATTCTCCCTAATTCACTCCTTTTCTCTGATAAACAAAACAATTTAAAAATTATAACAATTGTTATATCAGAATATTATTTATGATATAAACATGTTCATCAAATCTTTGCAAGTGCAGATATACTATTAATGTGGGATAATTAAAGATTCTTCCTACTCATAGATAATCATCCCTGTGATTATTTCAATACCAAGTTCAGAGACAGTCCAAGAGAAGTGCTGGTTTCTCGGGAAGATTAAGAATTCTGTAGAAAAAAAAAAGATTTATGTTGTAGTCTTCTTGAATTAAACTGTTTACTATCTTTGAAAGCAATTACTTCATTTTTCTCCCAGTTTTTCGGCACACTTCCGTTAATGTTTCATATCATTTAAGGTTTATTTTTATGTTACATGATCTTTACAAGAACCAAAAGACATTATTCCAACAAGATCACTTTTTAATTGAGATGTCCTTGTGTTAGTTATATAATGCCATGTTACTAGTGCTGTATTGTCACAGTTGTCCATTTTATTTTAAAATGGAGAGCACTAGAATGTATTAGCCTTCAGCTCTTTGATGTTTAATTTTTTAATCAATTATTTTGATGAAGACATAGATAGCATGCTTGTCAGATATGCTGATGACAACCAACTGGGAGTGATAGATAATTATGTGATAGAGCCAGCATCCCAAACTCTCAACATTCACATTGGGCCAATGTGAATAAGGTATAATTTATGAAGTATAAGTGCATAAGATTACACTTGTGTTACCCCTCTACCCTGCCCCCAAATAAAATAATTCCATAAGTACTAGGATTTTAAGGTGTGGTTGGATATTGGTTTCAGTATAAAAAAGTAGTGTTCAGAAGTATAAATTAGCTAACAATTGCTGTAAGACAGAGAGAAAAATTAGGGAAGGAAAGAAGGAAGGAAGGAAGGAAGGGAGAGAGGAAGAAAGGAAGGGAAGGAAGAGAGGAGGAAAGGAAGGAGAAAAAAGAAAGGAGGAAAAAAGAAAGAAAAAAGGAAAGAAGAAACAAAGGCAATTTTATTTTTAGCTGATTAAGAAAAATCCAATGTCTAGAACACTGCAAAGGATAACGCTGCCTTAGGGGCAGGTAACTGATGCAGTTGGTCTGGAGTCAAGAAGATATGAGTTCAAATCCAACCTTAGATACTTCTTAGCTACATGACCCTGGTTAAGTTACTTAACTATTCTAAGCCTCAGTTTCCTCAGCTATAAATTGGACATAAAACACCTACCTCTTACTATTTTGAGGATAAAATAAAAACAGATAGCCTTTCTAAAGCTCTTAGCACAGTGCCTGGCTCATAGTAGACACTTAGTAAATGCTTATTCTCCTCCCCTTTCTACTGTTAATTTTTGTCCTTACCAGTAAACAAATAAATTACTGTACCTGGATGTTATTTTAGGAAGGGCATTGGAAAAACTGGAGCTTCTTCAGAGAAGAATGACCATGATAAGTATAGGGCTGGAGATCATATCATATGAGGATCAGTTAAAGAATCAGGGTATGCTTAGTTTGAAAAGGAGAAAATTGAGGGAAGGACATCATCTATATTTTCAAATATTGGAAAGGCTGCGCATGGCATGAAGATTACATTTGTTCTGCTTGCCCACAATGGGTAGAAATGATATATAAGAAACAACATGCAAAATTAAAAAAAAAGGGGATTTAGGCTTAGAATTATCCAAAGGTGGAATGAGCTGCCTATGGAGATAAAAATTTCCCTTTAATTTTTTAAAATAGGGCTTGGATGATGAACTGTAGGGAGCATTGTAGCAAGGAACTTTTGGTTGGGTACATGTTGAAGTAGATGGTCTCTATGGTTTCTTGTAAATTTATTCTGCTATTCTGTGCTAAGTGGAAGGGAGTGGAAAAATTCTACTGGTGAATTAGGGCAGCTAGTTGGCACAATAGATAGAATATTGGGCCTCAAATCAGAAAATCAGTTCAAATTTGACCTATCTTTTTGCCTGTGGGCTAGTAACTTAATTTCTCTTTGTCCCAATTTCATCAACTGTAAAATTCACAACATTCACAACATCTGTTTCACAGGTTTGTGCTTAACATAATGCCTGACGCAGAGTAATCACTTAACTAATTCTTGTTCTTCCCCCAGCTCAGTATTTCCTTTCCCAGCACTCAGATCATAAGATCACAATCTGCAGTTGTAAGAGATCTTAGACATCATTTAATAGTCCAACCATCCCATTATACAGATAAAGTGAAGCCCAGCGAAACTGAAGTGACTTGCTCAAAGATATGCATATTATACATGGCCAATCTGGGATCTGAGTTCGAGTCCTAAAATTGTAGATTCATAGTCAATTACATTGCACAAGTGAGTTAAGTATGGTTAAATAGTTTTGCCATACTGCAGGGTCTCCCATGCATTATTGATTAAATTATATTTTATTCCTGTCAGTATTATATTGCCTTAGAACAGAGTTTCTAAACCCTTTTTATGTCATAAATCCCTTTGGCAATCTGGTGAATCCTACATGCTCCCTCTAAGAAAAAAAGTTTTTAAATGCACAAAATAAAATAGATGGATTTACAGAATAAACAAAAGCTTAGTGAAAATAAAGATTTTTCTTCTATCCAAGTTAACATGCTCTTAAATGTCAGTCCACAGACTCCAGCTTAAGAACCTCTGCTCCAGATGATAATTGTATATTTTGCATTCTGCTCTTTTAGTCTGCCTACATTTTATGCTTGTTCTCAAATGGAAATAGTGAGGGGTAGTGACCTTCTACTGAATCCAGTGCAATCTAAGAGCCTTTATGCAATTCCTAATATGTGTAAGGCACTGTGCCATCTTAGAACTTCTAACTTAAATGTTTTATAGAGATAAATCCAACCATGCTTGCCACATTAAAATGAGATGATGTATGCAAAGCACTTTGCAAACCTTCAAGTATCATGAATGTCATCTGACATTATTATTATACCTGGCACATGATATTGGGCCTGATTTTTACCAGAAACCTAGTCCATTTCTTAAAAAAATGCCTTTCTCTTCTAGTTACTTTTCACTGTGTCCAGTAAGAAGAAGAATTTTCAGAGTAAAAGTCTTGCATCATTTGCTTACTCAGGTTGGCCAAAAATTAAAATCCTTTTAACCTTTAAAAAATACCATTATAACACTATTAAAAGAGTTGAGAAAATATACATAAAAATGAAATAGACTCTAGACACTTCAAATAAATCTTAACTGAATTAAATATAGTTTAAGCAGACAATTTTGGGTAATGTATATAGTAAAACCTCACCAATTTAGAGTAATTGGACAGGAAGTACAGTGTGGATTAGCAAAGCAGTTGAAGTATGTAATGCATTTTTAAATTTAGTTTTAAGTTTCATTAGTAAGCCTAATGAATATGTTGAAATGATGGAGCTTTTGAAAAAAACACCTGAGAGTCTAGTGTCCTGAGTTCTAATTCCAGATTATACCAATTATTAGGAACTTGCACAAGTTGCTTAGTATAAAATGGTGATCAGTTAAAGTAATTAGAAACTTCATTACAATAAGGTCGAGAAGGAAAGGCCTACATTTCACTGGGGAAGAAAATGGGTGTGTTAGGTGGGATTAAAAGAGGATTTCACTTCGTAAGCCTAGGGTCACTACAATTAGCATTTTTGGAAACTACTGCTTTTTCTACTCTACTGTTTCCAAAACCACAAAAGTCAGTATATCCCATCCATCTACATTATCCAGTAAAATGTAAGGCATGCTATCATTATATTTTAATGGGTTTGCTGCTATACAGTATAAAAAAATTAATAGGGAGATTGAAATTACAAATTTAAGGGGATAAGTTACATGTTCTTGATATCATATAAGTTAATGCTGCTTTTTCATTATTCTGACTATAGAGCATGTCTCCTTTCTTCTTTTCTTCCATTCTTCCACATATCTTTCCTCTATCACATCATTTTTCCAGATTTTGTCTCTTCTGTTAGATCCTAATCTCTAATTGATGTTTTCAAATTACTATCTCTTAGAATACGTTTAATTTCAAAAATATTTCTACTAATCTTTAGTTTACTTTTCAATTGAATGTATTTTATTTTATGTTTTTAAAAAACATTTTGTGAGGGCAATGCATGTGGAAAATAAATTCTGTATCAAATAGTTTAGTACTTGAATATGTTGCATAAGTCAGTTATGCAGGAACTCAAGTCTTTTGTTCTGTTTAGCAGCTCCCATTCATACTTACCAGCCATAGGTAAGCAAAGCCCTTTTTCCATGGTTCTTTGAATGAGAAACTTTGAATGATTATACAGGGAAAAGCATATACCCTCATCAGGTCTGCTTATCAATAATATCTTCACCTTGCAACGCTGGCTTCAAGTCCATTTTGAGACAAATAACTTATTGTGCTAGGCAGCTAGGTAGCACAATAGATAGAGCACTTGATTTGGAGTCAGGAAAACATGAGTTCACATTTTTGCTTCAGATATTTCTTGGCTAGATAGGCTTCATTAAGCCACTTAAAACTGAACTTCTCCTAGCTTCAACTATTACTTATCCAATGGGGTAGGGTGGGGTATGTGGAGAGTGCTTAATATTATTAGACTTACATTTTAGGGAGATAATTTTTATAGCTAATCAGATCATGGGTTTGTGTCTAGAGAGACATGAGACAAGGAAACTGACTCATCGTCTGAAGCAATAGTCCAGGTGTGAGGAGATGAAGGACTTCAAAGTGGATGCAGTATCAGAAGGGGAACATGTGAAAGATGTTATGAAGGCACAAATGATAGGGCTTGGCCACTGACTGAATATGAGAGGTAGGAGATGGCAAACCACTCTGATATCTTTGTGAAGACATCCACAAATGGGGTCACAAAGAGTCAGACACCAGTGAAACAACTGAGTAACAACAAAAAATAAATTTCTCCTATAAGGGAAACAGTAATAAGAGACTGGTAATATCACTGAAAAGTGGGAAAGCACAACATAAAAACCTGGAAAGTTTTGTTTTTGTTTACCCCGGGAAGAGATGAGAATATGTGAGAATATATGATCAATTTTTAATTAATGGGATATTCACACATAATCATTGAACATAATCAAGACCTTTAAAAATAGTTTGTTCCCTTAAGGAGGTTAAATATGCCTCTGAAAATATTGTTTATATTACTAATTTACTTAATAAATCCTTTCTTTATAGTTAATTGAAAATAATAAGAATTCACATTTACATAATCTCCTTTAAGGTTTACAAAAACTTTTTCTCATTACATCTCCAAGGAAAAGTATTGCAAACATTATTAACTCAACTTCACAGATTAAGTAACTGATATCTGGGCCTAAGTATTTTGCTCTTGGTCATTCAACTAGTAGATGACAGAACCAGTATTTAAATGCATATCTGATAGACTTTCTGTTATGACATTATGTAAATGATAACTTGTGATGTAGTGGATAGAGTGCCAGGGCTAGAGTCGAAAGACTCATCTTTTTGAGTTCAAATTAGGCTTCAGACACTTACTGGTGGTATGACTCTGGGCAAATCATTTAACCTTATTTGTCTCAGTTTCTTCATCTGGAAAAGAAGCTGGAAAAGGAAATGGCAAATCACTCTGGTGTCTTTGCCAAGGAAATCCCAAATAGGGTCACAAAGAGTCTAACATAACTTAAAAATTACTGAGCAATCACAAAATTTTTATTTAACTTCGAACTGTCATATTATCCCAGATTCCATATTCATATTGATGATTTTTGGGCACACAGTGAGAAGAGTGTATGTGTGTGTGTGTGTGTGTGTGTGTGTATGTGTGTGTGTGTGTGTGTTAGAAGTAAAGTAACTCCTGTGGTAGGTGCATATTCCTCTACTCCATTTTTTATCAGAAAGAATATGATAAATGTTACTCAGAAATATGTCCTTTCTTACCATATTTTGCTGTAGACAAAATTATGAAATATGCAACATTTATTTTCAATACTCTACTATCTTTCTTTTGGCAACTTTTCCTCCCTGATTCATAACACTATACCAACACTACTCAGAAGTGCCAATATTTTTAAATTTTTCTCTGCTATCTTATTGGCACAGATCTGATGAACTAAAATACATACAAAAGGGTTATCTTTGATTGCAGGAGATAGCCTTTGAAGCCTCTTCCAACTCTAAATCTAACACAAAGTTATGAACGCTAAAGATACAATTTCTGAATAGCAGGGAAGACATATTTCATACCTACATCTGATTATATTGCTTCTCTGTTCAAAAATCTTCAATGAATACCTATTGTTTATAAAATAAAATTCGAGATCCTTTACATGGCACTCAAGGATATCCATAATACAGTACACCCTCTCTTTTTATTAAATTTTATTTTTTCATGTAACAAGCAGTTATTTACCCCTTCAATGCAAACAGTACTTGAAATTTATTTAGGGATCAAGAAATGAAAGAGATGACTCACTTTGTGTTTAATTATTATATAAAATAAATATTTTATTGAAGAAAAAAGTAAGAGGGAATTGATAACCATAAAATAATATGTTAAAATGTCTTTCTTCTCTTTACATAGTAATATTTTTAATGATCGTTTCCACAGAAAACTGTTGTATTTTAAAAGGGCAATACATTAATATGAACGTGCCTTATGTCAATTTAGTGTACATTAAGAATCTTTTTTGTTTTTCTTTTAAGGTTGCAGATATTTTTGTTTCAGTTTTATATATTTCATAGATTAAATGATTTTGATATAGACCTTCTTGTGATAATTTTTTCAGTGAAAAGAAAGAAGTGTGGAATGGATCTGATATACATTGGTGGCATGAGTGGGGACCTTCATCACATAACTTGAGGTATATCAGCAATGTTTTACTGACCAACTCCTATCCTCTCTTCCAAAGAATATTCTATTTTATGTATAAAATTTCAACATAGTTTAAGAGTTCCGTCTGCATTAAAATGAAAATGTTCACAGAGGGTTAAGACAGTAAACCATAAGCTATTAACATCTTAGCATGAATCAGTTTAATACTTCCTTTCTTTTTTTAATGTTTTTAATTTTTATAATATTTTCCTAGTTAACATGTTAAGAAAAGTATCACTTTTACAAGACTTTTAGTTCCAAATTTTTCTTTCTTCTTTCTTCCCCTCCCCCTCTTCTTAAATTTGTTGTAAGTTTTATATACTTTATGTGTGTGCTATCATGTAAAAAGCACTTCAATATTGATCACAGTTGTGGATGAAAAAAATTAAAAAAAAACATGAGAAAATAAAGTAAGTGGAAAAATATTCCTCAATTTGCATTCAGAATCTCTCAATTATCTGGATATGGATAGCATTTTCCTTTGTGAGTCCTTTGTACCTGTCTTGGATCATTTTCTTGGTGAGATCTGAGTCATTCGTAGTAGATCATCACATAATGTTGCTCATATCATGTACAATGTTTTCCTGGTATTGTTCATTTTATTTTGCATCAGTTCATACATTTATTTCCAGAATTTTCTGAAATCTTCCTGGTCATCATTTCTCAATGCACAATAATATTCCAATATATTCATATTCCTCAGGGTGGTCAGTCATTCCCTAATTGATGGACATCCACACAATTTCCAATATTGTGCCACCATGAAAAGGGCTGCTATAAATACTTTTGTGCACTTAGGTCCTTTACCCAGTAGTGGTGTATCTGGATCAAAGGGCATGCACAGTTCAGTTATCCTTTGGGTATAATTCCAAATTGTTCTCCAGAATGGTTGAATCAGTTCAAAATTCCACTAACAGAGCATCAGTGCCCCAATTTTCCCATGTCCTCTCCAACATTTATCATTTTCCCTTTCTTGTCCTATTAGCCAAATTGATAGCTGTAAGGTGATATGTCAGAGTTGTTTTAATTTGCATTTCTCTAATCAAAAGTGATTTAAAGCACTTTTTCATAAGCCTATAGATATCTTTGATTTCTTCATCTGAAAACTACCTGTTCATATCATTTGATAATTTATCAGTTGGGGAAACTTGTATTCTTATAAATTTGACACATTTCTCTATATACTTGAGAAATGAGACTTTATCAGAGATACCTGCTGTAAAGATTTTTTTCCAGATTTCTAATTTCTTTCTAATCTTGGTTACCTTGGTTTTGTTTATACAAAACCTTTTAATTTAATGTAATCAAAAATATTTATTTTGCATTTTGTAATGGTCTGTGTCTTTTGTTTAATCATGAATTCTTTCCCTCCCCATAATTCTGACAGGGAACTATCCCTTGCTTTTCTAATTTTCTTATGGTGTCATGCTTTATGTCTCAAACATGTACACATTTTGACTTTATAGTGTTACATTGTGTGAGATGTTGGTCAATACCTAGTTTGTATCCTATTGTTTTTCAGTTTCCCAGAAGGTTTTGTCAAATAGTGAGTTCTTATCCCCCAAACCAGATGGTCTTTGATTTTATCAAATAGTGGGTTCCTATGGTCATTATCTGCTGTGTCTTGTGTAACTAATCTATTCCACTCATCCACCATTCTGTTTCTTAGTCAGTACCAGATAGCTTTGATGATTGCTACTTTATAACACAGTATTTGGATATGGTATTGTGTAATGTTAATGAGAGTTTCTTGATTAGGGGAGGACTGTATGGGAGGAAGGCAAAGATCTACCCCACTCATTTTTAGGCCTTCTGTGGAGTCCATTGGGGGAGGAACTTGTTTAATGGGAAAGTTTGCTTATGGGGAGGTTTGCTTGTCTAAAGGCTTTCACACCTTTTGTTAATTAGCCACTTTATCAGGAGGGTTGTGATGCTTTCTGTCTCTGAAAATCCCATATGTACTCTGAAGTGAGGTTTTGCTTTGGAGCTTACTCTTTGGAAGAATGTTCATATGCTAGATGAGACTCTGGGTAGCCACCAAGGAATCCATGGTTTTGAAAATCCAGGTGTTGGTGCTTCTTTCTCTGGTAACTATGTGTGTAGGGGGCAGCCAGGAGGTGCAATGAATAGAGCACCAGTGCAGCAGTCAAGAAGACCTGAGTGACCTTGGCATGTCACTTAACCCTGGGTCACCTCCAGTCATCCTGATGTATATCTGGTCACTGGATTCAGGTGGCTCTGGAGGAGAAGTGAGGCTGGTGACCTGCCCAGCCCACCCTCCCTCACTCAAAACAAAGTCAAGTGCAAGTCATGTCACTATTTATGCGATGGCATGCTCTTCTTCAGCAACGAAGGATGAACACACACACAACTATGTATGTATGTAATGGTCAGACAGATGGATCTGTCTGTTAATCTGTGATGTATATATTGTTTATGGTCAGATGTTTAGAAGCCACGTCTGTTGGTCTTTTTT
>JAQQSK010000373.1:0-13547 GCA_028658325.1 Potorous gilbertii
GACCCTAGGTTGTAATAGGGGAAAATGAGAGGAAGGAGGGCAGGGAGAGAGAGAGGGGGTGGGAGGAGGAGGAGGAGAAGAAGAAGAAGAAGAAGAAGAAGAAGAAGGAGGAGGAGGAGGAGGAGGAGGAAGAGGAGGAGCAGGAGGAGGAGGAGGAGGAGGAAGGAAGGGGGAGAAGTATATAATAAAATATTAAGTACATAATATTGTTAAGTTCCCAAAGATCTCATGCATGCACTCCGTTTATTCTCAGCTAGCTCAGAGTATATATAGGCATTCTACTTCCATTCATGCAAGAGGTTTGTAAACACTGTGTGCTGAGCTTACACGCTTGGCTGTTGTTGTTCTTGCTCAAGATAATTGTGAAGGTTGGTTATTGCATAAGGGTGGTCCATCACGTAAGTCATGCAAGGACATGTCGTCTCAAGAGATTTCTCCCGAGGGTATCATAACCCTGATAACCCGAGAGTTCCAGACCCCTTACATAATATTATATATAATATATAAGTATGTAATAGGATATATAATGTATAATATTAGTGTATAATAGGAGTAGCAGTAACACATTTATTGTTTATCTCTTTATTTATTTATGGGAGTAGTGGCCAGGGAAAGGAGTTTTGGTCTGTTATGTCACAAGGATGTTAAGCTGATCTATTCAGAGGAGAATCAACACACCCTTTCCAAAGTAAAATTATGACTAATTGGATTTCTGTGTCTAGAGATAGAGAACTAGACTTAGGGGATGGTACAGTAGAAAGTGACAAGGTAGATGGCCTAGGTAGATAAATAGAAGGCATGGGAAGCATGGTCTAGTCTGGGTTGGACCAAATGGTTTGTACTTTGCTTAGTCATTAGTAAAGATGGCATAGCTCCAGGGTAGGAAGTGCCAAGGTGTCTGTCAGGAATGGATAAAGAAATTTTGGTACAGGAATGCAATGGAATATTATTATGTTGAAAGAAATGATGATGATGAGACATTCAGATAGCCATGTGAAGACTTACATAAACTAATAAGGAGTAAAATAAACCTAATCTGGAAAAGGTTGTACACAACAGTTTCACCACTGTAAACAGGAGAGAAAACAAAAATTCAATGGAATGTTGCATAATTCTAATTACCAAACTTATGCCTGGAGAAGAGTTGAGAAAATACAGGTCTCCTCCCTTCTAAAACAGATGGGGAACTATGGCTATGGAATATTAGCTACAATATATGGAATATTTTAAATATATATATATATATATGCGTTAGGATTTCTGAACCGTTTTTTCTTTTTAAATATTTGTTACAAGGAACAGTTCTCACTGTAGAAGAAGGAGAGGAAAGATATTCAGAAATGAAGGTGATATAAAAAGAAAAGAAAGCAAAATTCTCTGACCACTTCTCAGAAATGTAACAGAATTTATGTTTGGACAAAAATTTTGAACAAAATGACCTCCTAGGTCCTTTCCAGTTCTGATATTCTGTGATTTCAAGAGTCTGACACGCCATTTAAGGGAATCCAAGCAGTGAGAAACCACAAGACTAGAAATGAAGTCTTTAAACCTCGACTCAGTATTTTCTCCATGAGGGCATGTGCTAGTATGTTAGAACATGCAGAAAATGTGCTTTTGATTCTACAGTTCAGTGGAGGGGAGCCGTGATTTAGATAAGCCTAATAGAGATAACTAAAAAATCCTAAAGCTGTTAGATTTTTTTCCTTTATCCTTCTGTTTGAACACAGATGTGTCTGAGGTTTGGGAATTCATAACACTCATAGCCTTATAATGATGTTACATTGTCAGCAAACCTCTGGGAAACCAGTGTGAGGGAAAAAATACCCCCTTGACTGTCTTCTAACCCAGGCAGTTCCAACAATCCAAAGAGGTGAAGCAATTTTAGATTATACCAGGCAGTAGGACATAGAATAAAGAGTACTAACTCTAAAGTCAAAAGTCCTGGGTTCAAATCCCAGTTCTGGCACTTGCTCCCCGTGTGACTTCAAGCAAGTCTCTTAACTTATGAGGTCTCAGATTTCCCATCTATAAAATGAGGGAACTGGACAAGATAACCTCTGCCATCCCTTTGAACTCTAAATCTTGGATCCTATGATGTTTTGGAGGAGTACAAGAGCTGGCGCAAAGTCAGAGAACTTGAAAGTTGGATGGGACCTTGTCTAACCCAAAGTCTAACTCAAAGACTATGACTTAACCTGTGAATTGTTATGTCAGTGAATGGTGTCCAGCTTCTGTTTGAAGGGCTCCAGGAAAGGGAAGCTATCACTTCTGTAGAAAATCCATTCCACTTCTGGATAACTGTCACTGATAGGAATATTTTCCTAATATCAAACTTTCAATGGTCTCTTTTCACTTCTACCCATTGCTCCTCATTTTGCCCTCCCCTCTGGGGCCCAAACAGAGTGGGTATAACAAAACAATCCTTAGCCTACTTGAAGACATCTCCCATGTCCTCACCCCACCTCAGACTGTCTTCTCTAAATTAAACTTCTCTAGTTCCCAAGACCAGTCCTCATATGACATGGACACATGGCCCTTCATCATCCTGATTGCTCCCATCTGGGCCCTCACCAGTTTATTCACATTCCTCTTAAGCTGTGGCACTTACATCTGAACACAATATTCCATATGAATATGTCAGAGTTCGGTGGAACTCCAGGTTTAGTTGTTTTCAGTTGTGACCCCATTTGGGGTTTTCTTGGAGAAGATAAGAGGAGTGGTTTGCTATTTCCTTTGCTAACTCATTTTACAGATGAGGAAACTGAGGCAAGCAGGGTTAAGTGTCTTGTCTAGGGTCACACAGCTAGTAAGTGTCTAAGGTCAGATTTCAACTCAATTCTTCCTGGATTCTGGCCTAACTATACCACTTAGCTGCCTCCATATTCCCAAAAACAGTTCCTCTCTTAACCAGTCCAAGATGTCATCTGCCTTTTTGGATTCCTCATCTACAGTTGGCTCATATTGACGGGCAATCCACTAAAACCCTCAGATCTTTTTCAGAACAACTACTAATTACACAGCCCTCACTTTATATTTGTGAAATGGATTTTTTTTTGCACCCAAGAGTACAGTTACATTTATCTCTATTAAACTTTATTAAGCAATCCAATGCTGTAGCCTATCAAGATCCTTGCCGAGACTGACTCTGCTGTCCAGTGGGTTAGTTATCCCTCCCAGCATTGTATAAACATAATAATAATGTCACATACATAGTGATTTATGGTTTACAAATAATTTATCAGCATTATTTCATTTGATCCTCACACCAACTCTGAAAGGTAGTTGCTACTTTTATCCTCATTTCACAGATGAGGAAACTGAGATGGAGCTAAGTAACTTGCCCAGAGTCACACAGCTGGTAAGTATATGAGGCTAGATTTGAACCCGGGTCTTCTTGACTCCAGGTCTTACATTCTATGTACTGACCCACTTAGCTACCTCTCGGCATCTATATTATCTAAGTCACTACGTCACAGATTTTTTAGGATTGTACACTTCTCTGTTCTGAAGAAATCAAAATTCATCCTGGGAGGGACTTTCACTCCACCTTCACCCACCCTGATTACAGCATAAAAATAAATATCAAGAATACAATAAGGTGGATATTGAATGAAATTCTCCCACTAGTCTTAAAGAGTAGGACCAGGAATATGGGTCTGTATGTAGGGAAAGATGCCATACCCTGTAAGATTTCCACTAAAATGGAGAAATGTATATAGGGTTTTGCTGTCACAAGGAATGTTTACATTTATTATCTCATTTGAGCTTTGCAACAAGCATGTCAAATAAGAAAGTGGAAGAGTTGGGGGAGGGATGTTATAATGGAATTGAAGTCAGAGGATCTGGGTTCAAATCTCATTTCTGCCATTTATAATACATGTAACCCTGGGCAAGTTCTTTTATATTCTGGTGGCTTCAGTTGTCTGAGTTATAAAATATGGACATCGGACTAGATAGCACAATCAGGATTAGAATTCTGGACTCTAGAGCTCCTTCCATCATCATAAAATGTATCAGGAACAGACTCAAAACGAAAAGCAACCTGAGACCTCCTTACCTTCCCCAGGAGGATGTTTCTGACTCTTCACTTTTGAGACTTTCAATCAATCAAGACATATTTGTTAATCACCTACTATGTGCCAGACACCTACTGTGTGCTGGCAATACAAAGACAAACATTAAACAATCGCAGCTCTTGCAGTCCTTACATTCCATCAACTTTGTCTCTTGCAGGTGAACGATATGGTTCCAAAAAGAGCTTGATCATTCTCACCAGCAGCATGACCGCAGGGGCCGCGGAGGAGTTTGTATACATTATGCAGGGCCTGGGGAGGGCTTTGGTCATTGGGGAAGTAACCAGCGGTGGCTGCCAGCCCCCACAGACCTACCATGTGGATGACACTGACCTCTACATCACCATCCCTACTGCCAAATCCATTGGCTCTGGGGACAGACCCTCCTGGGAAGGAGTAGGAGTTGCCCCCCATGTTGAAGTCCCAGCTGACCAAGCACTAAGCAAAGCCAAGGAGATGTTCATCCATCATTTACAGAGGGCAGACTAGACCTCCTACTCTGGTAAAAGCAATGTCAAAGTTCCCCTAGTTTAAAATTGTCCTAAAATTTGCCATTGTGCAGAAAGAAGGGGTGTGCCCAGGTATCATATAAAGTATACTCACTATAGAGACCAAGGCTGCATGCTATGGATACATTTGGTAGAGCTTAGGTTTGCTTATCTTTCTATAGAAGCATAGAATAAGAATCCTCATGATTAGCTTGTCCAGCCCCACCCCACCCCCATTCCTCTGCCGTATCACTGACAGCAGGTCATCAGCCTCCAGCTAGAATACTTCCACGGATGGGCAGTTCACTACCTATCAGTGAATAATCATTCCACTTTTTAACTTGTTCTTAGAAAATTCTTTCTTCCAAAGAGCTGAGTTTCTTCCTCTTCAGTCCACTGATTCTAGTTAACGCCCAATGGGGCGCTTCAAAACTTGATCTAATCCCTCTTTCCCTAGAGAATCTGTGATGGTGATTTTCCTCAGGCTCCTCTTCTCTAGTTTTCTTTGCTAATTACTTGAGGCATTGTGGTCTGATAACAAGAGTAATAGGTTTGTGGCCAGAGGATCTGGGTCCAAATCCAGGCTTTTCCTATGTGGTTTTGGACAAATCACTTAACCTCTATAGGTCCCAGTTCCCTCAGGTATAAAATGAGGGGCAGGACAAGATGACCAATAAGGTTCCTCTAGATTTAAATCTAATCTAAAAATAAATAAATAAATGAAACCTGTCTCCTTCAACATGATTTTTATTTAATACAATTTTGAGAACCCTCACCATCCTGGCTGCTCTTCTCCAGGTATGTTCTAATTTTTATCATCCCTCCTAAAATGTGGCACCAAGAACCAACCCTGGGCTCACAAGTGTCGTCTGACAAGGTCCAGACATTTACAGAAGCGCCTCATGACTCTTACAGTATGACTGCATACCCTGCACCCCCTCATCTTCCAATTGAAAGACTGAATAACCTCTGTAAAACCAAGTAGATGGAAAATAAGGAGTTTCTTCATTTTTATTCCATTTCCAATCTTAAAATATTTATTTTCTCTCCCTTCCACCTTCTTGCACTCAAGGAAAAGAAAAGAAAATCTGTTTTAATAAATATGCACAATCAAGCAAAACAGATCTCTACCTTGGCCATGTCCAAAAAATGCATATGTCATTCTGTTTCCTGGATCCATCACCTCCCTCTCAGAGATGGGCAGCCTCCATCATTAGTCATAACTGGTCACAGCATCGACCTGAGTCCTCAAGTCTTTCAAAGTTGTTTGTTTTCACAATGTTATTCTTATAGAAACTGCCGAGTCGTTCATGCTGATTGACCACAATTTTTCCCTCCTCAGCTTTTGAGATAATAGAATCAAAAGTTTGTCAGATGGCATGATCAAGGAAAAGAGAAGAAAGGAGAAGGGAGGGGAGAGGAGAGGAGGAGAAGAAAGGAGAGGAAAGGAGAGGAGAGGAGAATCTTGAGAAAGACCCTGAGGAACATATTACTTGTACTACGGAAGGGTTGAAGGAGAAACTACTTTGCTCTTGTTTGTGAGTTTATCTTTTCCCTCTCAGAGACAGGTAACAAAGCTGGTATTACATCTCCAGTCTCTAAATGGAATGCAGAGAAACAGACGAGTAGCCCACTCTCAACTCCAGACACTCTGCCGTGTGCTTCCTTATAAAATCTGAGTCCCTAGTACTATCTAAGAACACTGTAGTCTTTAGACTAGTGGTGTCAAATTCAAATAGAAGGGAAGTAACTAAACCAAACATAAAGTTCCCAGCAGGCTATACATTGGTGTAGAAAACCAGATATTAATATTATCTATGTTCTATTGTATTTTTATTTTGTAAAATATTTCCCAATTATATTTTAATCTGATTCTCTGTGCACCACACATCTCTCCGTCTTTTCCATGAGCAGAACATATAATGCTTACTGAGATGTTTTACTGAAGTCTGAATATATTATATCTGCCACAATCCCCTCATCTGCCAGGCTACTTACCCCCCATCTAATCTGGCCCACTCTTGATAATTGCATGCTAGCTTTTACCGAACATCGTTTCCCTTTCTAAGCATCACTAACCATTCCCTTAATACTGTGTTGTAGGATTTTGTACAGAATGGAGATCAACTTTGCCAGTCGACAAGTTGGAAACTCCACCTTCTCTCCATTTTGTGGAAGTTAGGACATTTGCCCCACCCATTCCAATACTATTGTACCTCTCTTCTTTCTCCATAATGGACTTAACACCATTAAGCAACAGGATAGTCCAGTGGACAATGTTTAACTTCCACTCAGGACACCTGAATTTGAATCCCACCTCGGATAATTTTTATTTATCAGATCCTCAGTTTCCTCCTCTGTAAAATTAGGAACGTAACACTTAGAACACTCATCTCAGTATTGTCATAAGAAAATCGCTTGGCAAATATTATTGTGCTGTGCATATAAGACAGGGAGAGATAGAAAATTGCTTCTACCCAGCACCTTTTCTGTAACTTGTAGTCTTAGGCAACCAGGGCACAGGAGGATTAAACAAATTACTCATGGTCACAAATCCAGAAAGTGTCAGAGGAAGAACTTGAACCTAGGTCTACATAGATCAGAGACCAGTTCTCTGTCCGTTGTACCATACTATTTCTCCCAAGCAAAGAGGAATTACTGCTAAAGATTACTGACATTGTCTTGGTGGACATTTCTTTCTCTATTCCGGAATGTGGGTGATTTGATTTCATCAGATGAGCTAGATCCTTTCGTCACTTAACCTGAGTTTCCACTGATAACAATTTTTGCTTTATTCTTCTTAGAACAGACATCATTCTCCTTTTAAGAGAAAACAGTAGTAAATATGACTATCTCAGTCTCCTCATCACTGTTCGTTACTTTCACGCTACTAACTGCCCTGAGCCGTGGTCCTGTCTCTTCTTTGATACTCCTCTTGCTGCAACAATAGCTGGTAATCGGTTGTCTTTTTTAGCATTCACAACCAAGTTGGGCTTTAAATTTTGGCCTTTAATACTCCTGAAATAATTCTATGCAGTATGAGTTTTTTTTTATCCTTAGATCCTGACCCTTGCTTAAACCGTTTTTTTTCTGGTATTAGATTTCTATGTACATAGCTCTTGAGTTTGTCCATGAGTTCCCTATGGATATATAATCTCTTTAAGCAACTGCCTTTTCCTCTTTTTTTCCCTACTCACAGCAATCATTTCTGCCTGAGTCTTCAGAATCTTATTACAAAGAGTTTCTTCTCCTTCTTGGACTGACTTCCCTTTCAAAATATTGGCTCGTTGGATCCTACCCATCCTTTCTCTAAACCCTACACTATTTTCCTCATGAGAACATTATAAGTAAAACATTATGTAACATTCATGTGCTAGGGAAATGTAAGCTATATGTGGACTATACCAGTCAATGTTCTGAGCATCAGGGAAACAAAGACGAAGGGAGATCAATGTTACCAAAATCAATGTGCTTTCTTGATCTATACTTGACAACTATGTCTTTATAACCCAAGCAAATGGATTCTTTCATAGTCCTTGCTCATACCTAGTAAATCATTTGTGACATGCCTATACCTGGGCTTAGATTGGCTTCCGGTACCTCCTATGGGAGTCTCTAAGGTTCCTTCCAGCTCAAAATCTGCGTTCCCATGATTTCCCAGCAGCCCACAGCCTCTCCCCCATCACAAAGAAAACATGACAGCAATTCTTTATTGAAGGATGGTTATGATGACACAGAGTTTCTGAAAGTAGCTTGGCCTCTAAGCATTAGGAGATTTGAATTATATTGACAGAAATCATAACTAGATGAGAGGATCAGCAGGGGATGGGATACCATCAGAAAAAAAGGCATTTAGGGATATTTGGGAACAAAATAGAGGAAATTAAATCTCATGAAAAGTAGATTGTTTCATTCTTTGTATTTGGATCCCAGTGCACAGAGTAGAACCTTAATAAATGTTTGTGGATTGATCGACTTTTCACGTCAAAAAGTAGTTCTTTTACAATTATAACTGCATTGTTGCTATTAAACAATACAATTACTATTCAGTTATTTCATATTTAACATTTTAGACAAGGGAAAATATCACTAGTATCAATCTGTTCTCCTACAACCACGGTTTACATTGTATGCACCATTTTGCCCAAGATCATTTCAAAAGTGCTGCACTATGATGTATTTCAATGTTACCCCAATTTTGACATCATCCCTGAATCCTGCTTTGTATCTGTAGATTCCCTCCCTCTCTCCCATGACAAGTTATGTGGAATAAAGGGAGGTTGCATGTACAACCCTTCAGTACAACTCAAATATCCCCCTTTTATTTATCAGTTATTCATTAAATGCTATTAACAACCTACTATAGTATATAGTATGTAACACTAAGTGTTACGCTGCAGAAACTGGATGGCAGTAGACAGAGAACTGGACGTGGAGTTAGGGAGACTCATCTTCATGTGTTCATATTCAGCCCCAGACATTTACTAGCTGTATATCTCTGGCCAATTCACTTAACTCTGCTTCCCTTAGTTTCCTCATCTGTAAAATGATCTAGAGAAGGAAATGGCAGATCATTCCAGTGTCTTTGCCAAGAAAACCCCAAATGGGGTCATAAAGAGTTGTACCTAACTGAAAAGCAACTCAACGACAAAGGTTTTATGCTAGAAATATATAATACATTGAATAAGGCCAAGCTGAACTCAAGACCCTGATTTCAAGGAACTTACAAGCTAGTAAGGGCAATGAGACATATACTCAAATAGCTATAATACAAAAATAAATACATATATAAGAAAAAAATCATACAAAGTGCTGAGAGATTGGAGAAAGGAGGGGGAATTTTCAACTGGGAATGAAATTTCACTTGAGATGAAAAAAAGAGAGGAGTTTCAACTGACTGGACACTGGAGTAGGGGAAAATCCATTGCAGAAACAGTGTGAGCTAAAGCAGGAAGATGGAAGAGGGCAGGACAAGAATAGGAGGATAATCCAATTTTACTGGAAACCAAGCCAAGTCCACAAGCACTTATTAAACATCTGCTGTGTGTCAAGCACTATCCTAAGTGCTGGGAATACAATAAAAAAACAACAACAAGGAATTCTTGAAGGGGAGTATTATGACCCCAAACTTGAAAGATAGATTGTGAAAGGAATTAAATACTAGCCTAAAAGGTTTGCAATTTCTTCAAGTAGACAATGGGGAGCTATTGAAGGTTCATCTAAGAAGAAGAAATATAATTGACCTTCATTTTAAGTTAGGGAGAGAAATATCTTCTATTTAGGTCCTTACACATTTAGATCTAGAGCTAGAAGAAATAGCAGCAGCTATCTCATATACCCAACTCCCCAATGTTAAAGATAAGGAAAACTGAGACCCGAGGAGGTTGTGACTTTCCCAATGTCACACAGGTAGCACCAGAAATGGGGTTTGAATCCAAGTCCTCTAATTCTAGAAGTTGAGCTCTCTTTCCAATATATTATGCCTTTGAGAATACACAAAAAATAGATGATTTCCTCATTATAAGGAACTTCACTCTCCTGGTGGGAAATGTTTCTGTTTATGGAAACTAATACCTGTCTATGAATTAGTGGATAAGTCTTAGGTGGTTGCCTGAGGCAAACAGAGGTTAAGCGGCTTGACCACTAACATGTCCAGCATGGATTTGAAACTAGATCTTCTTGAGAGTGTTTGTCTTTTATCTTTCTTTGTATCCAAAGCGTTTAGCACAGTACCTGATGTACAGTAGGGCTTAGTAAATGGGTTTTTTTACTATCTGACTCCAAAGCCAGAGCATGACCTATTACACCATACTACTTCCCTAGGAATGAGATATCTAAGAATCAACTATCTAATCAGGAAATCCAGATAAGAACTTTTGCCAGAGCTTTGGGCAGAAGTACAATAACTGACTTGATCGTTTGAGATTACTCAGGGGCAGGTCAAGCCCTTTCACAGAAGTGGCTGATCTTTGTCCTCATGTATGATGAAAAGCATTTTTATCCAAAATGGGTCAAATACACAGGAATAATACTAGGCCAAATTCTTGTGTGTGTTCATCCTTCATTGCGGAAGAAGACCATGCCATCAGAGAAATAACACCATGACTTGCATTTGACTTTGAGTGAGGGAGGACTGTGCAGGTCACCAGCCTCACTTCTCCTCCAGAGCCATCTGAATCCAGTGACCAGATATTCATCAGGATGACTGGAGATGACCCAGGATGAGGTAATTGGGGTTAAGTGACTTGCCGATGGTCACACAGCTAGTGAGTGTCAAGTGTCTGATGTGAGATTTGAGCTCAGGTCCTCCCGACTCGTGCACTGGTGCTCTACCCACTGCACCACCTAGCTGCCCCATCAAATACAAGTAGTCTTGCCCACACTCATCCAAGCTCAGCTATTGTAAGACTAGAGAATGGGTTAGATGTGTGTTTATGGCCCCTTTTAAAAAGTAAAAAAACCATAGGCTGTATCCACAGCAGGTCAAATGAAAATGTAAAACATTCAAATATGTGGGTCATTTGCTACTGAATGGACCATAACATCAAACTAACCACAAGATTACAGGATTTTTGAGCTCTCTAAGAGACTTTAGAAATCATCTAATCCAGCCCTCTCATTTTACAGATGAGGAAACTGAGACCCAAAGAGCTTGCCTCTAGTCATACATATAGTTAATTGCAGAAACAGAATTCCAATCTAGATCCTTACTCTAAATATGCAACTCGTGTCATTACATGTTTCTTTTAAATTCACTTTAAAAAAATCTTCAATTGATATTGAGTCCACATTTATATGATCAGTGGGTGTTCTTCAGTTATCATCATTTTAAAGTTCCAAGAACATACACATTTCCCATAACCCTACTAGCAACAGTGGATGCCTTAACTGATTGTTGACTTAAAGAACTATGTAGAAAGGCATTCAGTGGATAGAAGACTGGCCTTGAAACAGGAAGCCTTGAAGTTCAAATCTTTCCTCTGAAATATAGCAGTTGGGTGACCATAAGCAAGTCATGTGAGCTCTCAATGCTCACATGAGCTCAGGGGGAGCTCTCAGAGACTACAACTACAGCACGAGTTGCTGATTTGCAATATTGGAGTTTCCATACTAAGGTCAACACCAACCCCTCTTTTCTGCTCCCCTCTGCCAAAAAAAAGATGCTATCTTAAGATTATCTTGATTTTCATTCCTCTGATTAAGGAATTTTAACAGCATTATTTGGACTTCATTATGCAGATATGGATAAAAAGGAACAAATACCTACTTTCACAAAAGGATTCAGAGTCATTTTATTAGGAATGGAAAAAATTGGTACCAACTGACATGTCCAGTTGGAATTGCTGAATAAATAGTGGTTTTTTTATGAAATAGAATATTAAGGTAATAAAAAAATTACAAATATGAAGAATTCATGGAAACATGGAAGGATACATATCATGTGCCAAAGACCAGGAGAATAATCTAACACATTGCCTATATTTATATATACATATATATATATATATATATATATATATATATATATGCATATACTTATGAAGAAACAAAGACAAGGGGGCTTAATAATTAATTAGTCAAAAAACTTTTATTAAGTTCCTACTATGTGCTAGATACTATTAGACAAGGTACTGGGTATACAAATTACAAAAATCTGATGTTTCTTAGAGTTTATAGAAACAACATATTTACAGATAAATAAGTACAGGAAACCCATGTTGCACTTGTGTTGAACAGGACACATTCAAGACCAAGTTTTCTGCTTCCAGACAAACTCATGGGTCTGAGGGGGGAGGAGTAGGGAAAGAAAGATTGTTTTGAAATGATGAGGTTTTCCCTTTGCTGCCTGTGGAGCCAGTGGAATTATTAAGTGGCAGAAATAGGATTTGCAGCTTGTTCTTCCTGAGTCTAAGGCCAACACTTGAGCAGTTAAGACTCCCAGGAAGTGAAAAGAATTATCATAGGATTTTTTTTAATGGATTGACCAGACACTCTGTGCTCTCTATCTTTCAGGCTGCAGATTATGTCAGAACAATTCCTAGATGCTACCTCTAAGGTTTGAGGGTGGAGCATCAGGGCCATCACACTCCTCTGAACACTCAACAAATAAAACCCATGTCCTACATACACAATCCTCAGACTAGATTTTGAGACTCATCTTTATGTTTGTTTTTTTTTGGTTTTTTTTCCTTGATCTTAGATCATGGGTCCTTAGCCTATTACATTCAAAGCTGGAAAAAACCTTAGAGATCATCACATCCAATCCCATTTTACAGATGAGGAAACTGAAGATGAGAAAGATTAAGTGTACTCTCTGTGGATTACACATCTAATAAATATGTGAGACTAGATTTGAACCAAGGTCTTCCTGGCTCTAAATTCAGTGCCCTTTCCACTACTTTACATTGCCTATGTATCTATTACAGGGGGAATGTGTCCAGGCTTGGAGATGACCTTGAAAATTCAAGAGATTTAGAGGATTTTGGTTGGTGTTGACTCATGGCGCAGGGAGGTGTTCCCAGAAACTACTACAGTACTTACAAAGATGACCATGGCAAAAGAATTGGCCCAACCTTGAAGCATTTTGCCAGAAGACATAGACTTGTTTGGACAGTGCAGAGCTGGGGTGAAATGGGTGAAGAATGCTTACTAAGCAGTCTCATAAACTACATTGTATTTTGATGAGGCTTAAGTGTCAGCCTCCTAAGAGACTTTAAAAGTAGTTATAAATTAATTGTTTTAAGTTATTCTGTCAATAAATGAGGTAAGTTATTTGAGATCTTTAGCATTTCTTTCAAATGTAGGAAATAAATACTTGTCCCTTGCTTAATTCCTATTGTACAATGGGTATTTTTCCATTCTACCTCTGAGGAGATCCTAGATAAGAACCACAGCCTAAGCTATAAGGATATGGTCCCTAGGGTTCCAGAGAATAAGTTTAATGATACGAGAAGGGTAAAGAAGAAAAGGGGGGAAGAGTAATTCC
>JAQQSK010000374.1:0-21329 GCA_028658325.1 Potorous gilbertii
CAAACGGGGAGAAAATTTGGAACCCAAAATTTTGTGAAAATGAATGTAAAAAGTTTAATAAATAAATTTATAAATAAAAAAGAGAGAGAGAGAATTTTTTGGCAAAAAACACTAGAGGGGTTTGCCATCTCCTTCACCAGTTTATTTTATAAATGAGGAAACTGAGACAAACAGGGTAAAGTGATTTGCCCAGGGTCACACAACTACTAAGTACCTGAGATGAGATTTGAATGCTTGGAGATGAGTCTTCCTGACTCCATTGTGCCATATAGCTGCCCAATTATATTTATAAGTACACCAGTTATTTTAGAAACACAGCTGAAAATAGTAAGAAAATCACAATTTCAGCTTAACCAAAACTATATCCTTCTGCATAACTAGAAATGAGCATCTTCTTTAGCCTCTAATTACAACCGAGGAAAATTTAGAGCACAAGTATAAGATCCATATTTAAGATTAATACTAATAACTTCATATTTTAGTTGTAAGCATTGATTTCCCAAAAAGATTCTTTGCTTTCCCTCTTCTCTATGTACAAAATTCAAAGTACTGAAACATTCAAAATAACAGAATCTTTTAGACATTTTCCTTTTATTAGAAATAAATGATGAAGCAAACGAAAATGAAAGATTTATTAGGGGGAAATATTAACTTTAAGGGTGGAGGAGCTAACATTTATACAGCATTTATTATGTGCCAGGCACTCTGCTAACTATGATTATTATTTCACTTGATGCTCCCAATTCCTACAACTTGGGAAGTAGGTGATATTATTCCCTTCCTGATGAGGAAACTGAGGCAAACAGAGGTTAAGTGACTTGTTCTGGGTCATACAGCTATTAAGTGTCTGGTTTGAACTTGAGTCTTCCTGGCTCCAGGCTTGTCCTCTATCCACTGCACCACCTAGTTGCCTTTAATTCTATTTCCTAAACTTTATCTTTACTTCAATACATCAATAAAACTGCGATCTCAGCGACACGGATATTTTCTCCATCCATTTAGGCCTCAAACAACTCATTCCTTCTCATGCTGTGCAATCCTTGCCTGTGTTTTTCTCTAGTTCATCCACAGTTATCCACACAATAGCCTGAAGTTCTTACTCTAGCTCTTTTTATATCCTGTACATATTTATACAGTAACCTCATTTTTCACACTTAACACTCACTTCCAAAAGCCCACTCTTTCTGAGTATACTTAGGTTTTATGCCACTTCTGCATAAGTCATCAATAGAAATAGCTGCACCGTACTTACCTCTATCACTTCTTTCTCTAATATTTTTTGAATCACCCCTAATTTTGATTATTCACAAAAAAGTTATATTTAAGATTTATAATCCTAAAGTATGACTGGTAAAATATGTATTTTTTAAAAAAAGGAATGACTTGCAAACAAGGAAAATCTGAGATCACTAAAATTACTGCACAATTTCACAAAGATAATCTAACCCACAATGTATTCTACTACATAATTAATAATTGCTATTTATTAATAATCCCTAAATGTTTCTAAGTGAGATGTCATATTCAAATTGCTAAGTATTGCTTTTCTAGGTGGAGTACATATATATAAATTTTCAATATCCCATTCCCTAAATATTATGGATAAATCATTAGATTAAAGATTAAGTAGATTTTCCATGGAAGGAAATTTAGTCATCTACCTAATCTGCATGTAAATAAGAATCCTCTCTACATAAGACCTGGCAAGCTATCATCCAACTTTTGCATGAAGATCTCAAGAGGATAGCCATCAACTCTTGAAGCAGCCCCCTTCATTTCTGAAAAACTATTAACTGTTAGGAAATTTTTCCTTAGAAGCTCAAGCCTCAATTTGTCTTTTTGCAATATCTACTCACTGCTACTAGATCTTCCCACTGGGGACAAGTAATACAAAACTGATCATGATCCTTGTCTCTTACCCTAAATCTTTTAAATAACTAATGGACAGTTTTAATGTCTCCCTTCTATCTTCTTGTCAAGTAAAACATCCCCATTCCTTCAAGTGATACTCATGGCAAGATATACGGGCCCTTTGTCACCAGGCTGTATTCCTCCGAATACCATTCATCCTTATCATTTATTCCCTAAAAATAAGCCCTCTCAAACTGAACATATTGTCCAGACACTGTCTGACCAGGAGAAAATACAACATGGAGATGGGAAAAGACAGAAGGCAATTTAAATCTGAGGGCAACTGTGGAGGAAACAGTCAAAAGCAAAATAAAGCTCAACTTCAAGAAGTTAATTATAAAGAGGAAGATAAAAAGAAGTAGCAGAAGCAGTGACTGGGGTCTTGACTAGGTAAAACGATAAACAGAGGAATGAGATCACTTTAATTATACATTACTAGCACTGACTATATTCCTTTTTGTTTCTCTACCTTCTTTTTCTTTGTAAAGTGGAGCATAGGGAAGGAAAAATTACAAGTAGATGTGATATAGAAGGAAACCACAATAAACTATGAATATCATTCACAACTGTGAATATAAATAGGATGAATTCATCCATCACATGGAAGAGGGTAGCAGAATGAATTAGAAGCAAGAGTTCAATATGATTACAAGAAACATACTTGAAACATAAAGACATAAACACAAAGTCAAAATGAGAAGCTGTACTTTAATTTCATCATGCCTTTTATGAACTTTAAAACTCAAGAGGACGCAAAATAAAAATAGACATGCTTAAAAGAAATAAGCAATGAAACTACACTGTGCTTAAAGGTAAAATAATATAAATATGTCCACATATGCACACACAGGCATGCTCTTAATATATAAAGTGTCCAAAAAGCTTTAGTGCAGTTTAAAATTTTAATACCTTTAAACTACATTAAGATTTATGGGATACTCTGAATGTACTATGAATAGCGTATCATCTAAAATATGGATCTCAATATGTTCCTTTCAGACCTTGAAAAACATAACAAAAAGATAAAAAAGAAGATACAGACATGAACAAAATTTTAGAAAAGTAAGATATGATAGATTTCTGGCAATTACTGAATGAGAATCAAAAGGAATACACATATTTCTCAGTTTTTATGGCACATTTTCAAAAGTGATCATGTATTAAAGCCTAAAAAACTCATGTACAAATACAGAAAAGCCAAAATATTTTTAAATTTATTTTTTGTTTTCAACACTTCCACAAGATTTTGAGTTTCAAATTTTCTACCCATCTCTTCCCTCTGCCCACCCTAAGACAGCGTGAACTCTGATTACCACTTCACCCATCTGCCCTTCCTTCTATCACACCCCTCCCTTCTGTTATCCCCATCCCCTCCATTTTCTTGTAGGGCAAGATATATTTCTATATTTCATTGCCTGTGTATCTTATTTCCCAGTGTCTGTTAAAAACAATTTAAACATTCCTTTTTAAAATTTTGAGTTCCAACTTCTCTCCCTTCCTCCATCCCCATCCATCCCCACTGAGAAGGCAAGCAATTCAATATAGATTATACATGTTTAGTCATGGAAAACACTTCCATAAGTCATATTGTGAAAGATTAACTATATTTCCCTCCATCTTATCCTTCCCATTTATCTATTCTGTCTTTTGACCCCATCTCTCCTCAAAAGCGTTTACTTCTAGTTACCTCCTCTTCCCATATGTCCTCCCTTCTATTATCTCTCCCATCCCCGCTTATCTCCTTTCCCCTCTACTTCCCTGTAGTGTAAGATAGATTTTCATATCAAATTGAGTGTGCATGTCATTCCTTCCTTAAGGCAAATGCGATGAGAGTAAGATTCCCTCTTTCCCTCTCACCTTCCCCCTTTCCTCCTACATTGAAAAAGCTTTTTCTTGCCTCTTATATGAGATAATTTGCTTCATTCTATTTCTCCCTTTTTCCTTCTCCTAATATAGTCTTCTCTCACCTCTTAATTTTATGTTTTTAGATATCATCCCTTCATATTCAACTCACCCTGTGCCCTCTGTCTATATGTATATAATCTCTCCAACTACTCCAATACTGAGAAAAGTTTCAAGAATTACAAACAGTATGTTTCCATGTAGGAATATAAACAGTTCGACTTTAATAATTCCCTTTATGATTTCTCTTTCCTGTTTGCCTTTTCATGCTTCTCCTGGTTTTTGTGTTTGAAAGTCAAATTTTCTATTCAGCTCTGGTATTTTCATCAAGAATACTTGAAAATCCTCTATTTCACTGAATGACCATTTTTTTCCCCTGAAGTATTTTACTCAGTTTTGCTAGGTAGGTGATTCTTGGTTTTAATTCTAGTTCCTTTGACCTCTGGATTATTATATTCCAAGCTCTGTGATCCCTTAAAGTAGAAGCAGCTAGAATTTGTTATCCTAATTGTATTTCCATAATACTTCAACTGTTTCTTTCTGGCTGCTTGCAAATATTTTCTCCTTGACCTGGGAACTCTGGAATTTGGCTACAATATTCCTAGATCTTGTGCTAGCCTGACTACATTTCTACAATACTAGAATTGTTTCTTTCTGGATGCCTGCAATATTTTTTTCCTTGACTGGAAGCTCTGAAATTCAGCTGCAATATTCTTAGGAGATTTCCTTTTGGGATCTCTTTCAGGAGGGGATCTGTGGATTCTTTCAACATCTATTTTACCTTCTGGTTCTAGAATATCAGGGCAGTTTTCCTTGATAACTTCTTGGAAGATGATGTTTAGGCTCTTTTTTTGATCATGGCTTTCAGGTAGTCCAATAATTTTTTTAAAACGTCTCTCCTTGATCTATTTTCCTAGTCGGTTATTTTTCCAATGAGATATTGTTGACTCAGTTTTCATGATTTTCTTGCATCACCCTCATTTCTCTACCCAATTTTTGCTCTACTTCTCTTATTTCATTTTCAAAATCCTTTTTGAGCTCTTCCATGGCCTGAGGTCAATTAATATTTTTCTTGGAGTCTTTGGATGGAGGATCTTTGACTCTGTTGTCTTCTTTTGCTTGTATATTTTTGTCTTCTTTGTCACCAAACTATTGTCTGATCTTTTACCGGATTTTGCTCATTTTCCTGTTGTTTACTTGACTTTTGAGCTCTTTTTAAGGTAGTTCTCTGCTACCAGTGGCAGTGAGGGGTGTACTGTCAGCCACCTGATCCCTGCTATAATCTGTGGGCCTAGAGCTCCAGAAGCAATCACTACCAATACCTCTGCTCCTGCTGATGCTGCCTTGGGCTCCTCTAACCCCTTCACTGCCCTGGGGCTAGGGCCTGACCATTGTACTCTCTCACACAGGTCCCATAGGTTTTTTCCACTAACTTTCTAATTTGTCCTTGGCATTTTGGGGTTGTGAAGTCTGGAAACCACCACAGGTGTGCGAAACTCAGTTCCCCCAAGGCTTACTCAGGACCCATCTGTGAGATGTGGCCCATACTGGATTATGCTCTTCTCTCAGTCCCAGAGTGACAGACACTTCCTGGTGACCTTTCAAGCTGTCACGGGTTGGAAATTTGCTTCACTCCATCATTCTATGGGTTCTGTAGCTCCAGAATTTGTCTAGAATAATTTTTTTTACATGTATTTGGCTGCGTTTAGGGGGGAGAGGGCCTGCAAGTCTGTGCTGTTACTCCACCATCTTGGCTCCACTCCCAGAAATGCCAAATATTATCAAGCCCATTCTTTACCAACCTCAATAAAAATTAAAATCATAGAACCATGGACTTAAAAATGGAAGGAACTTAGAAATGGCTGGTCTCCTTGCCTCAAGTTTCTACACATTCTAACCCATCCTTCATTCAACTGTCAAACAGACCTTCCTAAAACACAAGTCTGATCATGTTATCTCCACCTCTAGTGGTTCTCTATTGCTCCTAAGATTCAATAAAAATACTCTGGTCTTCAAAGCCTTTTACAACCTGGACCCCGTCCTACATTTCTAGTCATCTTATACACCTCCCTGACTCCAACATATTCTGCTATATACTACAACACTAGTATATAGTGTATACATATATACACTGCTGTTTCTGGAACATGACACCCCAACTCTTAACTGAACCTTTTCACTGTCTATCTCCCATGTCTGGAACTCCTCCCTCTCTTATTTATACTTCCTACCTACTAGAGAAGGAAATTTGCCAAGAAAATCCTATGGTGAAAAGTCTATGGGTCACATAATCTATTGTGTACGTCTTTTTTTAAAATTAATTTAATGCAATAATACTGATATTACCCTCTCAGACAGAACTGAATGACAAAACAACAACCAAAAAAACCTCACTCAGCTTCCTTTAAATCTTAGCCAAAGTCCTTATTTCTTCAAGAAGTCTTTCCCAGACTTCCTTAATCTTAATGTCCTTCTAAGACAAGTCCTGTTATCCTACAAATATTTTGTTTATACATAATTGTTTGTATGCTGCTACTCCATTATATCCTGAGCTCCTTGAAGGATGGAACTAGTTTTTGTTTGGTTTGTGCTTTTCTGTGTATCTCCAGAGTTCAATTCAATGCTAATTAGCACATGGTAGATATTTAATAAATACTGGTTGACTGACCAATTAGAGGCTATCAAGTTCAATCCCTTCATTTTACAAATGAAAAACTGAGTGAAAAAGAAGTTAAATGACTTACTGAAGGTGACACAGCTAGTAAGCTCCCAGGTTAGGATTTGAATCTAGGTCTTCCTGACTCCAAATCCACTACTTTATCCAATATACCATGATGCCTCTCTTAACAATAAAGGAGATTTGAAGAAAGGATTCAAACACAAATGCCTAAATATTATACTCCTAAATAAATGGCAGGTTAAAGAACAAACTATAGAAATAAAAGAATTTCATCAAAGAAAATAGAATGAGACAACAGCAAAACTTTGGGACTGATCTGTATCTCTCCTCTATGTATACACATATATTTTCTTCAACAAGTGAGAAAATAAGCAGATGAATGAACTAAATAAGCATGTAACTAGCAAAGCAACAAATCACAAATGTGGAAGTAAATACAAAAATGAAATTTAGAAAATTAAAGAAGAGACAAAAATTTAAATTTAAAAAATACATATTGAATTGATAAATAAAGCAAGGAACTTTTGGGTGGAAGAACTACTAAAATAAGCAATCCATTTGCTAATATAATTTTTAAATAGAGAAGAAAACCAAAGTACTATATTAAAAAATGAAAATTCACAAAAGATGAAGAGAGCAAGTGAATATTAATTTAAAAAAATATTGATTAAAATATTAACAAGGATTCTATGGTAATATATTAATAAGATTATGTACTATGATTATATTGGACTTCTATTGGATTCTATATTACAGAAATAACACATATAAAAAGTCAGTCATGTTCCCCCCTAAAAAAAATTTTACATCATATATTACATCAAAAGATTCAGAAAAGGCTTTTTCTAAGAAAAAGTATTCCTGCCCTTCTTGGTAAATATTGAATGAAAAACATATAAACAAATCAGCTTTTCCTTAAGATTATCAACATTATTTACCAAAAATCAAATGCTAGCATTAGTATAATATAAATATTAGAAGTCTTCCAAGTGAGATGAGAAGTAAAGCAAAGATGTCCACTGTTGTAATTGTTATTTGGTAGAATTCTACACATGATAACTATATCAATTTGACAATAAGAAACTGAGAAAAATAACAAACAAAAAATAAACCAGATCACTAGGGTTTTAAAAATAATATAATGGTTTGGTTTACTCAAGAGAACCAAATTTAACTGTAAAATTTTAACTTCAGGAAGGTAGTAAGATATAAATAAATTCTTTTAAAAAATCACCAGTCTCTAGGAAGAGGGAGAATGAGAAATGCAACTCAAAATATCTACGGGATACATATAAACTATCTGAGAAGCCAACTATCAAGACAGAGACAAATTACGTGAATATAACTGCAAAATAATCTTTATAAAAAAAGTTTAAATAACTGAAGAAACATGAATTGCTCATATTGTGGAGCTATGCTGATGTAATAAAAACAACAGTAATTCCTTCATACACTTACAATTTCATGTCATACCAAATTACTGAAGATTTACTTCCTAGAATTAGGTGTAATTCACCTGGAGCCAGAATCTCAAGAGAAATCAAATGAAGAGAATGAAAAACGTAAGAAGATAGGAGGCCTAACAGTACTAAACTTCAAGTTGCAGTACAAACTAACAATAATTAAAACTTACTGGGTACTACTTAAAAAACACAAAGTGAACAATGGAACACATTAAGTAAATAAGACCTAGGATCAAACAAACATAGGAGCATAGGGATCAATATATGCAAAGGCACTAGTTACAGGAGTTAAGGATTCCCTGGAAACTGGAAAGTATTCTGGAAGAAATCAGATTTAAACTAACACCTCAAATGATATACCACAATAAGCTCCAACTAAACATGGACCAAAATATTAAAAGTTATATCATGAACAATTTAAAGGACCAGAGATGAAGATATCTTTCACTATTATGGATGAGGAAAGAATTCTTAATAAAAGAAGGAAAGGATAGAAAAGATCTTAAGAGGTGAAATGGACAATTTTGATTATGTAAAATAAAGGTCCTAAACTCAAAATATGTATGAGACTGATGCAAATGGAAAAGAACAAGATATTCCCCTATAGATATATGACCAAAGAAGACCAACAGGCTATTTTCGAAAGAAAAAATGTAGTCTCAACAAGTGTATGAAAAAAAAAACCTGTCTCTTAGTACCAATAAAAAAATTGCAAACTTAAACAACTGAGATTCTACCTCACATAACAAAGACATTTTAAAAAGACAATTACAACTGTTGAAGGGAAAACAGGGATACTAAGTATGCACTATTTATGAAACTCTAAATTTGTCCAACAACTCTGGTAATTCCAAAAAATTTGTAATTATATCCAGAAAGTCACTAAACTATATATAATTTTGACCTAGCAATCCACTATTAAGGCAGATAGAAAGGAACTTTATGTGCAAAATCACTTCATCAAAAAACCCAGAAATATAATGAGTATCTCTCAAGGAGTTATAAATTTAATGAAACATTAGAATGACATTATTGTTCAGTCATTTTTCAGTCACGTCTAACTCTTCATGACAGCACTTACAGTTTTCTTGACAAAGACATTGGAGTGGTTTGCCATTTCCTTTTCCAGCTCATTTTACAGATAAGGAAACTGAGACAAGCAAGGTTAAGTGACTTGCCCAGGGTCACAGCTACTAAGTATCTAACACTAGATTTGAACTCAGGTCCTTCTGATTCCAGAAGTCTATCATTCTACAGATCCTGCATTCTATCCAGTAGGCCACCTAACTATCCCTTCTAATGACATAAAAACGACAAAAGGAATGGATTCAGACAAAACTAATAAAACATGCTTGAGGTAATGCAGAGAGATGTGAAGAGAAGCAAAACAATATATATAACTCTGGTAAGATAAAGACTTAAAAGTGCTGATCAATACTACAAATCAGAAAACTGAGGATGACACATGCCTCCCACCTTTGGACAGAGAGGTGATAAATCAGAAATGCAGGGTAAAATATACATTTTCAGATTAGGCCAATGTTCTTTATTATGCAGTAACTTATTTCTTACAAGGGAAAGCATTTTCTTTTTGGAGAGGAGGAAGTTTTGTGGGGGAGAAGGTGGATACTGAAAGTGATACAAAATAAGAAAGATAAAAAATATCAATTAAATATAAAATAATGCCAAAAAGAGACAAAGATGAAGTTCAGAAAGTGACAGAGGGTAAAATTAGTGCTATTGCATCAAATTAATTTTTTTAAAAAATATATATATATAATAGATTTTCAATCTCATATAAAATCCTTTTTTATTCTTTATACACTGAAATGTTCAAATTTATTAAGATCATAATAAAAATAAAACAATTTTTAAAAAGAAAAAAGAACAGATAAAGTAGGGAGGGGAAATACTGAACAATGAGAAAGCATAATCATGGGAGATATATCTCGAGAAATTGTAATGGGGTGGGGGGGGGAAGTATGGTAGAGGAAATTTGGGTGAAAATTAATAGAGATAGAAAGAGAAGTGCTACTAAAGTATACTCCTGGCCATTTGGAAAGAAAGAAGAAATAAATTAGGATTTTGGAATCATAAACTTGACAAGAAGTATAATACACCAGTGGTAAGGATTTACTAGAGTTCTTTATCTGAAAAAACTGAGCATCCAATAACTTCTTGATTAATTAAAGCTTCATCTTTAAGAGGTGTAGGAAACAAAGTAAAATTTTATTCAGGATTTATATGATCCTAACTTACAGATTAAAATTGGTTTCTGGATGGGAAATGATGGAAATATTGTGGCAGCTTAATAGGTTGGGAACAGAGGAGAGGAAAATAGGCAATCTGCATTCTTGATTTTGGAACAGTTTTCAAAGAGCCGAAATTGGTAAGATCTCAAGTTCCAAAATCATAAAGCAAAAACAGGCTAAGCCCACGAAGGCTGATAATCTCTCCAGAATGAAATTATGACAAATTATTGAATTATAAAAGGAAGCAATTCCAATGAGGAAAAAAAAATAAGAGTTTTCTGAATATATTGGTATGGAACTACACAAACATCTATTTTTAAATATAGGACATATATGTTAAGAAAATGGAAGCAATTGGCAAGTAACACGAATATAAGAGTATGGTGTAATACTGTGAAAACAGCTGTCAGTTCATAAACTCAGAAGGAGCTGAGATTAATGAATAAAACTAAGAGCAAGAAAAGGACACAGGGAAAGAAGAGTAGGCAAGTGGTAGATCAAATAAGGTATGAGACCAAAACAGAACTTATCTTTATCCCCAACCTTCCCTCCCCCTCACTCTCCAAACTTCCCTATTACTGTCAAGGGCACTACCGTCCTCCCAGGCCCTCACTACCTGTTATGTCTAGTACTCACTCTACATATTCAATCTGTTAAGAAATCTTGTTGCTTCTACTTTCAAAACACTTCTTATATATGTCCCCTACTCTCCATTCATTAGCAGCCCATCTTCACAGGTACAGGTTTGATGCTAGATACTCTGCAACATGCCCCTGACCAGATATTATCCCAGGGTCCAAAAATCTCATCACCCTTTGTCAATCTGGACTAGAAAAATGATTCATCATGGCTATTTCTTGGTTTTTCTCATTAGGCTTCAGTTTGGTGTGTTTTGGTGAAGAAAAGTAATGTACAACTAACTACTGGAAAGGCTGATTAGAACCAGATTTAGAAGGTCTTTAGATCCTAGAAATAATAAGGAACTACTGGAGATTCTAATCCAGAGCAGTGTGATTAGGGTTATGGAGTTAGGGCTGGGGTTAGGGATATCACTCCAGCAGCTGTATGGATAGACTGCAGGACCTGAGTTCAAATCAACCTTTTTATTTTGGAGAGGCTTACTAAACTGGTAGATGATGAAAATAATGCAGATATAATTTGCCTATGATTTTAGAACAGCATTTGATAAAAATCTCATACCATTCTTGTGGGAAAAATAGAGAGATGTAGATTACTGGATAAAAACAATTAGATGGAATAGGAACCGACTGACTGGTTAAACTCAAAGAGTAGTTATTAATGGTTCGATGTTAGATTGGCAGGTTGTTTCCAGTGGAGTATCCTCGGGATAGGTGCTTGCTTGACCCTCTTTTATCAATGACCTGGATGGACAGGTGGCATGTTTACCTGTTTGAAGATGATTCAAAAATATAAGGAACAATAAAACAGCAGATAAGAGAATAAGGAGATCACAGGGCTGAATCAAAGAAGATGAACCTTAATAAGAATAAATGTAAAGTCCAAGTGTACCTGGATTAAAAAAACTTTTTAAGTACAAAATGGGAAACATAATTAGGCTATATATGTGTATATATAGTGGTTATTAAACTATATATATATATATATATATATATATATATATATATATAAATAATAGAAACATAGTTAGGCAAAAATGTGCCTAAAAAGATAGGGGTTTTTGTTAACCACATACTCAAATCTGTACACAAAGTGGAGAGAGACAAAAAGGCTAATGTAATTTCAGTTACATTAAAAGAGACAAAACTGTCAGGAATAAGGAGATGTCTGTATACTGTGTTCTGGTCAAACCAGAGTATTTGGAGTATTGTTTTCACATCTACAGTATCACTTTAGGAAGGGCACTGATAAACTGAAGAGTGTCTAGCATAGGACAACCAGGACTGTGAAGGATCTTCAGTTTATGTCACATGAGGATTAATTTAAGGTACTGAGGATATTTAACTGAAGATGACACTTAGGGCGGGACATAGTTGCTTCACTGAAATATTCTGAAGTATTATAATTTGGGGGGAAAAAAGTATTAGACTCCTTCTCTACTATCCCAGAAAGTTTCAAAATGGCATATTTAGGTTTGATGTGAGGAAACATCTGATAACAATTTAAGCAACTCAAAAACAGAATGAGCCACAGGGGACTGAGAGCACTGGTTACTAAGTTCCCCTCTTTATAAGTCTTCATGCAGAAACTGACCACTTCTCAGGTAGGAAGGAGTAGAGATTCCTTTTGGGGTATGAGTTAGACTCAATGGTCACTGAGGTCCCATCCAAGTCTAAAAGTATATGATTCTGTTAGTTTGTACATCAAATACTTGCTCTTGATTACCAGATTACTCACTCTCAGTATTTCAAGTGGAAATTAAGAAGCAGAGACCTTTGCGCTTGTGTTCTTATGCTGGTTTCAGGGAGTAGTTACTCGTCAATTTCCCTAACTCTTTCCTACCACAGCTTTCTAATCACTTCAATATAAACTTGTGGGGGAAAAAACTTACAGATTGATGCAGGGGTGAGATAAAAGGAGATAGAAAAGAGTGCTGCACATTTACATTTATTATACCATAATCTGTACCTTACTATGTTCAAAATACTTTTAACTCACTAATTCATTGCAAAGACTGATGTACTAAGTCATATTTAAGAATGCTACAAGCCACTTTAAAGCATCTACTATAAGAATGAAGACTGAAGTTGAGATGCAACAAAGTAAGTATTGGTTCTCTACTGTTTCTGCTAATTTTGACCTAACAATTAACATCAAGAAAATACAAGTTCTTCACCAGTCAGCACCACAACATCCATTTGTGGAACCAAATCGTTAACAGCAAATGGGAGAAATTTTGCATTCTATGGATAAGTTCACTTACCTTAGTAGTATACTTTCCAGGTATGTACACATAGATGATGAAGTATAGGCTGCCTATCAAATTGAAGATCACAGAGCTGTTGAGCTGATTGCATTGTTGTATGCCTATGAAACCTGGCTAGTCTACCAGCACCATGTCAGGAAACTGAATTGCCTCCATTTATATTGTCTTAGGAAGATTTTGAAGATTACCAGACACGGAGGTCCTTTCTTGAACTAAACTGCTAAGCATTCAAATTCTACTGTAGAGAGCACAAACTCCAATGGGTAGCCACACTGTTTGAATGCCAAATGAATGCTTGCCTAAAAGATGTCTTACAGAGAACTCACACAAGTGCTCACGGTGATGAGAACTGATACAAGAAAACTCTCAAGGTCTCTTTGAAAAACTTTGGAACTGATTGCATGACATGGGAGACGTTGGCACAGGACTGCCCTGCACGGTGCGCCCTCATCAAAGAAGGTGCTGTACTCTATAAGCAAAACAGAACTGAAGTAGTTCAAAAGAAATTCAAGATAAACTTAGAGAATCCACCAATGTGGACTTTTTGTGCCTATTATGTAACAGAGCATTCCAACCTTGTATTGGTCTGCTAAGTTACAGCTGAACACACTGTAACTTAACTATATTAGTGATGTCATTTTGGTCCTCTTCAAGAATGAAGGACAACAACCATAAGAACCATGATAAATTACTGGCAAAACATTAACAATATATAATTTTGAAATGAATTCAAGTGACTGTTGGTCAAATACTAGGATAAAAGAATTATGAAAGTTCAAAAATTAACTTTGTGCTTGGGGAGAGTGGGAAGTATGTGCCATTTTCATATCTAACTCACTTTTAAAATGTTTAATTCCTTTTGTTTCTTAAATCATATTTTTCTCAATATCCCTCCTATCTACCATTCTTTGTAAAAAAGCTAATCTAAACTGCAACAAAGACCTCATCTGACACAGTTTCCAACATGTATAATAATCATACACTTCTCTACTGAGAGCAGGGAGGTGTGCTTTATTGTATGTCCTCTCAATGTATTTTTTAAAAAATACTTAAAATTATTTTCTAGTAGTATTTTAAAAATTTATTCTATTTTTAATTTATGAAATAAAAAACATTTCCATAACATAGTATAATAAAAAAGATGATTGCATATGAAACTGCAAATCTATTATGTCTATTTTGCTATTCCTTTAAATATAAAATAAAGTTATCATGTATATTTTTTTTCCTTTTTTTTCCCTCTCCTTCCCTACACTCTAGCTATGGCTACCATCAGACACAAATAGGTACATATATGCAAAATTATTCTATATATACTTTTATTTATCAGTGCTTTCTCTATATGCAGACAGTATCTTTCTTCATGTGTCTTTTATTTTTAATTTTGTTTATTTATAAGTCATAAAAACTTAGTCACGCAAAGCTGTTCTTAAAACAATATTGCTGTTATTATATATAATGTTCTTTTGGTTCTCGTCACTTCACTCTTCACCATTTTGCGTAAGTCTTTCCATGCTTTTCTAAGATCACTGAGAGATGGCTCTGGAGGAGAAGTGAGGCTGGTGACCTGCACAGATCTCTCTCACTCAAAACAAAGTCAAGTGCAAGTCATGTCATCTTTCTTTGATGTCATGTTCTTCTATGAAAACAAAGGATGAACACAAAATGATCACTGAGCTCATCATTTCTTATAGCACGGTAGTATTCCATCACAACCATACACCACAACTTATTCAGTCATTTCCCAATTGACAGGGATAACTGTAATTTCCAGTTCTCTGTCACCACAAAGGAAACTGCTATAAAAATCCCATTCATATTTGAAGTTATAATTATTATTTGTGAATTTCCCTTCATCTTGTTTTTACTATTTTCTTTCTCAGCCACTCTTTTTTTGCCTTATCCTTGTTATCATATCTTCTCCCTTTACCCTCCTATTCCTTATTTTACCCACTCATCCAAGAGTTCCCTCCCCCTCTTTAAACAATGTGTACATCTGGAAGGATGCAGAAGTCTTCAATACTTTAAAAAAAAAAGCTTATTGATCTGTTCACAGATTACTCTCACTCTGAATAAAGTAGTTAAGTAAAACTAATAATAAAGTGACCTCATCTCAAAGTGTACTGAACATTTTAAATCTGTAACATGCCCCTTTCTATTAAAAAAAAATCAATAGAAATCTATTTTCTTTCCCTCCATGTCATGTAGTTTTGTTTCATTTCCATTACTGTATTTTGTATATTGTTCTCTTTGCTGTTTTCTTCATTCCTTTCTATTTCACAAAAATTTTCATTATTTTTCTCTGAGTTTTTCCACATTCATTGTTTCTCATTCTACAGAAAAGGAAACTGAGGCCCGGTAAGTGAGGTGACTTGCTCAAGGTCACTAGGAAATGCTAGTGATGGATTAAATTGCTGGACTTCAGAGGCCATGTTTCTTCCACGCTATACCTTGGCAAAGATGATGAAAGATAGAAATAGCCAGTGGTGAAGAACAGAGAGAAAACAGACATACTAATTTCATTGCTAAGAAGCTATGAAATGGTCCAAGTGTTTTAAAAACAATGTGTAATTATTATAAAACAATTCATACCCTTTGACCTTCCTTTTCTTTACTAGGGATGTACCTTAAGAGCATAAAAGAGAAAAATTCTATGTATATCAAAATGTTTATATACCATACATCTGGCCATTCCACAATCAATGGATGCTATTTTCATATTTTTTGCTTTTATAAAAAGAGTTGCCATGAGTATTTTTCTTCTATTTTAGTTAATTGAGAAACTAAAATTAGTATGTTAACTTTTTCTATAAAAATTCTTGGCCACATATAAACTATTTAATAATTACATAACATTAATTACTACATGCTAAAAGATGAGAGACATAAGTCAAGATTAGGTTACTTCATCTTTTGCTTTTTAATTTTTTTTGCATTGTATATTCCTTGGCAGAAAAAAATAGAAGCAATATTAAAGCTGAGAGCTCCTCCTTCTCTTAATTGGCCAGTAGTACTTCATCTATCTGAATCAGCAGGTCTATCCTTTTTTGGATCTTCATTTTTTCCCCAACATAGTTTTATAAAACCCATTTTTGTTATCTTCCACTTACCATGACAGCTTTTGCTCCCTCTGAGTTTTATAGCATTTCTACCAGTATTCTTACAGGAATATGCCCCACTTTTGTATTTGTGCTCTATCTTCCTCCCTTGTTTTTATCTCCTACATCTCCTATTTAAGTATCTGAAGATTTAAGCTGGTCAATGCTATTTCACCACTCTTTTTATCTATTATGTGCCTTTTTAAGAAATTATACTGGAAAAAGCACAGGATCTGAAGTTACAGAATGAGTGACAGTTTTGTTACTTCTTATCTTTGTACCTCTTTAGGCCTCAGTTTTCTTATCAATATAATAAAGGGGCTGACCTAGCTAATTTGTAAAATAATTTCCAGTTGTTGATCTACAATTCCAGAAGCACTCCTGGGCCCTATTCCATTTGTTACTATAGTTTTAAGGCTAAACAAGAATCATATATGACATCAGGAAAGAACTGGATTCAAAGCCTAATTTCAATACTTACTAATTTTGTAACTATGGACCTATGTAATCATAAGTACAGCCTAATCTATGACTTATTTTTGTCATATCTCATCTCACAGGGTTACCCTAACAATCAAATGTATGTAAAGCACTTTTACAAAACTAACAAATCCTAAATTTGAGCTCGTTATTATTCCTAACCAGGTCGCTCCATTTATCACCCACATTTTGTACCCCTGAACGCAGACACCTGAAGGCCCAAGTTTTATTTCTCACTTTCTCCTTGGATAGTGGTTATGAATAATTGGTCCTCTCTAATTTTCTTCCTGTGTCACCAGGCTTGGAAGGTCAATGTGAGCTGTTTTTCCTTCTTCTTTCCTTTTCAGCTTAAAATCCTCTTGACCAGATCAGCAAAACTCCAGGCAAATTCTGTTAATTAGCTCTTCCAAGGTTGACTTCAATCCCTGATTAAAAACACAGCCTTCCTAGATTTTAAACCGTAGTCTTTTGAGAAATATCCTTAGACAGCTATTTACTTCCTATGTCACCCTCTTTTCTGAACACCCTTCTATCACTAATAGTTATGCAGGCAGCCCTTTCGGTCTCCATTTTTTTTTCTGTTCAGGCTTTAATCTTTCACAATTCTTTCGAAGCTTCTTCTGATATCATTAAAGCTAGGTAGTGCTTGTCACAATGGCAAGTCTTGGGAGGCTCACAGCCCTAGATAGGTGTCCAAGGATGATACTTCTAAGTATTCTAAAAAGAATACTTTATTATATTAAAAAACAGCTAACTAGATAAACCTCAGCAAAGACTTAACAAACATAGCTACTCCTCTCTTCCTTCTCTGACCAGAACTGAATGACTTCTCACTTTAGTGATGCAGAAATGTAAGGAAGGGTGAATAACATAACAGACATCTTTTGTTAACTTATGCCAACTCTTCTTTAGGAAGATATCATTTTTAGGAAGTTTTTTTAGAGTACATAGAAGGATATTTTGGTGATATTTGGTGACTTTGTATTTACCCCAAAGTTTTCAAAGTCTTCTACATCAAATAATACATCTACAGACATGATATGAGGTCAGGTTTTTCCCCCATATTCTCCCTAATAACTGACCTCACAGAATTCCAAGGACAAAATACAATAAATATATCCAACATTATAACAAGACTGCAAGATCTCTATGATGCCTAGATCAACATTTAAATGAAATTCTTCTATCTAATAACATTTTCTCAACATAGTAACACTTTACGGGCTGAACCAATTAAATAACATTTACAGGCAGGAAGATGAGAAAAGTATTAACAGACACTGGTCCTGCTTCCTTCGGATGAACCACAAAACTGCACAGTAAAAATGATTTTGCACTACTCAGATAAGTCCATGGTCCTGAGCTGATTCTTCACTAAAGGCATAAAAATATGATAAAATGAGTCAGAAAAGACTTTTTATCCATTCATTAGCTTGGGTTCTTGTTACAACATGTACACAAATACAGCTAGGTGGCACAGTAAAGCACTGAGCCTAGAGTCAGGAAGAATTGAATTCAAATGCAGCCACTTAATCTCAATCTGTCTCAGTGTCCTTTGGTTGTTGTGAGGATCAAATGAGATGATAATTATAAAGCAATTACTACACAGCCTGGTACACAGTAGGCACTACATAAATGTTAGCTCTTATTATTATATGTGATAGGACAAACATTAGAATTACAATTTCAGGGGAACGTGCAGAATTATCACATTACAACAAGTAAATTAACTGGCCGCTCTACTTGAGCCCAATGTCAGAGTTCTGAAAGTATTCAGGGAACAGACTATTTGAAAATCCCTTTTCTAAGGATGCTACACTTTCCAGGCAGCACTTCCTATAAACCACAGTGACGCCCCAGGGGAATACAAAGCTGGGACTCCACAGTTAGTTTATCATGCTTCTGAAAAGCCAGCTCTTCTTTTCTAGTCAGTGTCCATAACTTGTTGCCACCTACAATTTGTCACTAGCTGTCCCTGCTATTAGCTTTTCCCTTCTCTCTACTTCTCTCTTTTCTTCTGTATGGAGTTTCTCCACTATTTCTCAACTTTAAAACCAATTAGTTTCATTTTTAGTCATAGCAGGCAAAAAAAATGCGTCTTTATTTTTGGTCAGTGAAGTGACGAATCAGAAAGAATGAATTAACGTTTACTAGGCATTTACCTTGTGCCAAATACTGTGCTGTGCATTGGAGATACAAAAAGAAAAGGCAGTCCTCCTCTCAAGGGCTCACATCTGGTGCCAAGTCTGATCATTCCTACTTTCACAAAATGTCTTTTACATATCTCCTTTTTCCACTCATACAGCAACAGTTCAAGTCCGCATAGCTTCATGATTAGACTACAACAGCCTTCAGGTCGATGTCCCTGCACCATCTCTCTTCCCACTCCAAACCGTCCTCCGTATACCTGTCGGTGGTTTTCCTAAAATACAAGTCTGACCTTGCCATACTAGCCCCTGTCCTTCTCTTACTCCCCACCTCCACAACACATACATACTGAATAAAACCAAAGTACTTCTCTTACTGTCTCCAGGATCAAGAACATTAATTCTCTATTTGGCATTTAAAGCCCTTTACTTTCTGCTCCCTTTCACCCTTTCCAGAATTCTTTTACTTTACTCCCTTTCACCTACTTTATGATCCAGTAACCTCCTTATTCTTCCTCACAAATGACATTCCATCTCTCAACTCCATATATTTTCACTGGATGCCCCCTGTTTCTAGAATGCTCTCTTTCCTCACCTCCATCTTTTGTCTTTCTAGGATTCCTTCAAGATGCAGTTAAAATCCCAGCTTTTACAGGTCTTTCTTTACCTATCCCCCAATGCAAGGGTCTTCATTCTGAGATCATCTCCCACTTATACTGTATATAAGAACATTTCTTTTTCATACTGTCTTCCCACTTAGAATGTTAGAACGTAAAAGGCAAAGAATGTATTTTTTTGCTTTTGACCGGGTCCAAATTCTTAGAAAGCTCTTCCTTTACAATGAACTGAAATCTGTGTCCTTGTAACTAGTTCTACCTTTTAAGGCTCTGCCAAAAAAAAGTCTAATTCTTTCACGTAACAACTTCATGTGGACATGACAACTTTAGATAACATTTAAAAATGAAGATCATGTTCCTCTGTTCTCCAACTTAAATATCCCACGCTCCTTTAATCAATCTTCAAATCCCTTAACTAGCATGATCACTCTCCAGTTTGTCAAAGTTATTGTGCCTTACACAGAAAATTCCATGGAAGAGGCCAGGGGAGAGGTCAGTCACTTGTTCTGGACATTGCATTTCTATTCATGAAGTCCAAGATCCCATTAGCTTTTTCTGATGACAAAGTTGTCCTCTAAACTAAACTACTAAATCTAAACAACTAAAATTCCTAAAGTAGTTCTCACATGATTAACTGCTGTCAGGTTACTAGAAGAAACCTATGATGTTGTCTATGACGCCAATTTTTTTATGTCAAGTACAAGACTTTTTATACTTATCCCGAAATTTCATCTTATTAGATGACCAATTTTTCACTGTGATGTCATTTTTTATTAACTCAGTTGTATCACTGAACATATGTCCTATCCTTCCCAGATCCATGTCTCTGACAAATTTGATGAGCCTGTTTCTCCATTAAAGTCTTTGACAAAAATGTTGGACAGTGTCTTGGATAGTCCTGTGGCTTATAATTAGAGATTTTCCCTGGAAGAGTCTTAATACTATTTATCTTTTTATATAACATCTCTCAAACTAAAATCTAGTTGTTTAGTTATTACTCTGGCAATATTCTAATCAGAAAAGGATATTATTTCATTTTCCAATACACATAGCCCTAAAGAAGATACTTTATCATCTACCTTGAACATGCACATAATTAGATTACCCAAGTACCAAATTGGAGTTGTGATCTTAACGTTTATGTTCAGCAACAATGCAGATCTCACCACCCTAGCTTGTGCAACTCTCACCCATATTTTCCTGTAAGTCCATCATACAAAGATTCCCCAAAACTAATTAAATAAATAACCAAAAATTCATGTAGAGGATTTTTTATACTTTGTTTAATGTTTATGATACTTAAGACTTGTGTTATATATCCCTCCGTGAAAAGTGAAGAATTCTTATGTAATTTAATAATTTAATAACTTCAAATAATAGTAAGAGAATTTATCTGAAGCACAGCTGTATTTAACAAAAGGTCTATAACTAGCCAAGAACCAAATTTCAAGATTTTTTCTTTTCTTTTTTTTTTTTAAATAAATTTAACTTTTTACATTCATTTTCACAAGATTTTGTGTTCCAAAATTTTCTCCCCATTTGTCCCCTCCCCCCTCCCCAATACACTGGACATTCTAATTACCCATATCACCAATCTGCCCTCTCTTCTATCATCCCTCCCTTCCCTTACCCCATCTTCTCTTTTGTGCTGTAGGGCCAGATAGCTTTCTATTCCCCATTATCTGTATTCCTTATTTCCTAGTAGCAAGAATAATACTCAACAGTTGGTCCTAAAACTCTTAAGTTTCAGCTTCTCCCCATCCCTCCCTCCCCACCCATTCCCTTTGGGAAGGCAGGCAATTCAATATAGGCCATATCTGTGTAGTTTTGCAAATGACCTCCACAACAGTCGTGTTTTGTAAGACTATATTTCC
>JAQQSK010000375.1:0-21335 GCA_028658325.1 Potorous gilbertii
GAAAGTTATCTGGCCCTACAGGACAAAAGAGAAGATGGGGACAAGAGAAGGGAGAGATGATAGAAGAGAGGACAGATTGGTGATAGGGGAAATTAGAATGCTTGGTGTATTGGGGTGGGGGGAGGGGACAATTGGGGAGAAAATTTGGAACCTGAAATTTTGTGAAAATGAATGTAAAAAGTCAAATAAATAAATTTATATTAAAAAAGTAATAATAAAAAAATAAAGAAGCAATATATACTCTAGTAGACAGAGTTGCAGCCTCTAAGTCAGAAAAACTTAGGTTCAAGTCTAGCCTCTGACAAAACATCAGAATGTAAACTGCTTGAGAGATGTCATTGTGTCATTTTTGGTTCTGTATTTGCATCCTCAGTGCCTGGCATAGTGAAAAACACATAGGACATGATTCATAAATTCTTGTTGATTTACAAAGATTCTCTGTACATCCCTCCGTAAGTCATTTAATTTCCAAGGATCCCAGTCCAGGTGATTCTCAAAGAATGAGTTGCTGAATAAACCCTCTGATTAGCTTGGTCAGTCCGTCAGTCAACAAAGAATGGCCAACACTGTACAAAGCACTGAGCATAGTAGTTCTTGCCTTCAAGGGGCTCCTATTCTAATGAGGGAGACACTAGGGAATCAAGTATGTATATACAAGATGTATAAAGGATAAAATCTTGGAATTAAAGGACACTAAGTAAGCCTTCTTGTCGTAGGAAGGATTCGATCTTTCACTTGAAGGAAACCAGGAAAGTCAATAGGAACAAAAAACCAAGCCCTTGGGCAATTGTTCTTCACCCATGTCTGACTCTCTGTGACCCCATTTGGGGTTTTCTTGGCAGAGATCCTGGGGTGGTTTGCCATTTCCTTCTCCACCTCATGGCACCCCCTAGCTTCCCCCAACATGAGACATGGCTAAGGAAAAGGCAAAAAGACTCAAGCTGGGAGAGTCTAGTTTGAGGAATAAGAAGAAATCTGGGTTTCACTGGATCCACAGGAGAGGAGTAAGGTTTCCCAAGACTGGAAAGGGAGGAAGGGGGAACACAATGAAAGACTTTAAGAGTCAAACAGGATTGGGAATTCTGGTAGTTGGTGACTTATTGTCCCTGGTTCTCAGCGGGGCCAAACAGGCTCTGCTATGTTGGGGTCCAGGCACACTGTGTCCAGCCCAATAAGAACTCTGAAGGCTCTACCAGAGGTGGAGCACCAAAAGTCCATGTGAACGCTGGGAAGCGGGCTTGGCTTTCACTTTAACAGGGAGCCAGTGGAGTTTATTGAATGGGGTGGAGGTGGAGTGACATGGCCAGACTTGGAGTTTGAGACCCAGTTAGCAAAGTATCACCATGGTCCAGGTAAAAGGTGAAAGGGCCTGGCCCTGTGGGGTGGGGAAGAGTCAGTGTCCAGGAGAGAAGGAGACAAGTGGAAACCTTGGGAATTAGAAACATTAGTACAAGGAATTTCCATCAAAGAAATCACAGGTTCAGAAAAAAATAATGCTCTTCCTTGGGAGGAAGATGGGGTAGGTACATGGATTAAGGAAACGTGTCAATTTGAAGAAACTTTTCTATATTGCAAAAAACATCACCCAAAAACGTGTGTGTTGTTTTGGTTTGGGGTTCTGTGTGCATGTGTATTGTTAATCTGAAAACTTGGTTAGAGAAAAGGCAACAGGCTAAATACATACATCTTACGATTTAATTAATTAAACAATGCCCCCAGAAGACAACATAGTGCTATGGAGCCAGGATCAGAACTGATTGACTTAGTACAGAAATTGACTGTCTTAAGTACATTTTGCCAGAAGGATGGAGTTCTCTTAGATAAACATATTGTAAACAAAGTTGTGTCAATTGGTTTTAATGATCCTAGACTATAGGCATCTTCCTTCCGTAGCATGCCTTTGTGATCTAAGATAAGGAAAAAGTCCCATCACCCAGATTACAGACATCTTGTCCTAAACAGGCCTTTGAAGTTGTGGTATCTTAACAGAGTTGACAAAGCTGAAGTTACAACCCAAGCCTTATCACTAAGATGCCAGGAGAAGGGTCTGGAAGGAAGTCCCATTTGTTTGCCTGACATCAAAATGCATCCTCTAACTTAAACAAAGGGGACTATTAGGTCCAGGCTCTTCTTAATTCAAACTTTGGCCCTTATTAAAGTTTAAAATTTATATTAAATATTATCAGTATGTATGTTTGGCTCATTGTAGGCACAATAATGCATATATATTTACATATGTACATATATACATACATGCATACATATAGGCTGAACATGTCTTAGATAATTTTGAATATATGTTTTTAAGGACCTCTTCTTAAAGGGATAAAAAAGAGCCATTTTGGACAGGAAGCACAATCCTGTTTTCCCCACCTCCTCCATCTTCATGACTTTCTCCTCTCTTCTCCACATCCCTTTGTGCTCCTGCCTTCATTGTCTGGCCCAGCTTTCTGCTTTACAGATAAGGAAACTGAGCGCCAATGAATGAAGTGATCTTCTAGACTTAGTTATCAGCAAAGACAAGAGTAGAACCCAGGTTCCTTCCTCCTATTCCTTTCTCCCACCACTCTGCTCCTGAGCTTGGACTCCAGGATCCTCTGCTTTGTTAGGAATTAGGATGTGAGACTGCTTGTGCCTCAGACCCATACCCGTAGCACTAATAAATTTTAAGCAGCTGGGGACATTGAAAAATTAATATTTATGAAAAGTATAAAGCTTTTTAGAAGCACGAACCAGATTAGGCTTTCAGCATGCTTTTGTCTCTGCTGTAGTGTTGAGAGATTAGCATTACTTTGTAAGTGAAATGTGGACACCCAAACAAACAGAGAGCCTGGGGATGCAGCATTTCCTGTTTTGTTTCTACACTTCTCAAGGGCAGCATTCCTCTCACCCCTCAGTCCTTTGTAGGTACATCACTACACTGCAGCTCCCCTAAGTGCATTAGTTTACGTCAACAGGTGCCCACCTAAACAGGTGTCCCATCTACACAGGAGAGATGTCTTCCTGCTGGGACATCTCCTTCAGCAATGAAACTGTATGACTGCGAGAATCTGTACTGATGCCCACCACAAATGGTATCTACTGTAAATCTAATCCTCAGTCTCCTATGATGCCAACCTGAAGAATTATGCTTGGCTCATTGTTGCCAGGTATCATGTGGATGTGAAAATGATGAAAGCATTTGTGTGTAATTGATGGACATAATATTATAGATTTGAAGGTAGAAGGGAATTTGGAGGCCACCCATGCCAACACTTTTATTTTGTAGAAGAGGAAACAGAGACAGAAAGGGTTTTAATGACTCACCCAAGATCACAGTTAAGAAACATATGAGGTAGGATTTGAACTTGGATATTCAAGCCCCAGACTCTACGTATTGCACCCCCAGTAGCTTTGTGGTAATAGTACATGTTAGAGAAGCTTCTTTACAGTATGGATCTCTTTGTAGGTGGTATAAGCTACATTACTTCTTCTAAAATATTGCTGTGTATTAGTGAAAAATACCTCCCACTCCCATAAAACATCACCCAGTAGTCATAACACCTAAGATTAAGGTTGTGGCCCACAATTCCTCTCACTGAGATGTACCCCAAATCCTCCTGTCACCCTACAGAATCATAGAGTCTAAGAATCTGAAAGGACTTCAGAAGGCATGTTGTCGAACCCCTTCCCTCTGCAATAGCACCTACAAGTGGTCTCCTGATCTTTACTCAAGGACAGCCAGTGAGAGGGACCCCACTTGCTCAAGAGGCAGCCCCTGCCATTCTATGGGGTGGCTCTTGTGGTTAGGAAGTTTGTCTTCTTGTCAAGAATAAATATTCCACTTTTCAACTTTAACCAGTTGTTCCTTGGTCTGTCCTCTTGAGTAAAGTACAATAAAGCTATGTATGTATGTATATATGTATATATATATATCTTTCTGTCTATCTCTGCATAATGTATCTATCGATCTTTCTATCTATGTACCTATCTTTCTATCCTGTATAGTGTATCTATCTATCTCTGTATAGTGTATCTATCTATTTCTGTGTAGCATTTATCTTTCTATCTATCTTCCTCTTTACTCAAAGCAAAGTGCAGAACAAGAAGGACACATAAATACATACATAATGTACACACACATATATACACATAATATACATACACATATTTACACATAATATACATATATAAATACACACATAGATACATATATACATACATATATGTGTGTGTATATCTCCCTTGGTCTATCCATAAATATATAGATTAAGCTTTTTTCTATTTTACTAATATATAGTAAATAACATATTATTATTGAAACTTTGAATACTTAGGAACATCTATCATATTCTCTAACTCTTCTCAAGATTTGCTATCCCATATGACTTCAAGCAATGATATTTTATGCTCATTTATATTTTTCTAAAAAGTTTGCAAAAAGTAAATTGGCAGATGACCACATGTATCATATTCTCTATCCTAGCAGTCACTCTCCTAATGGCAGTTTATACTTTTTATTAAACTCATACAGTTGATTAAAGATCTTTTGCCCTTGGTCCTGGACTGGACAGAGCTGAACACAATCGATGGCTTCTGTTCTTCTCTGGTCACTGCATAGGGCATCATGTCTGAGTTGTGCTGTATTGGTCAGTTTATCGTTGTTACTTTTTGATGGGTGTCTCGGGTTGCTAATGTGTGCTCCTGCTGGTCTTCAGCTAATAAGTTATCATCAAGATTAGTTAATAATCTGTTCACCATCCACTAAGCATGCTGTGAATAATAAGCCTCTCCCTGAAAGTGAAGGCGAAAGTCCTAAAGTCACCATTGTCGTCATCATCCTCCTCTTTTTTCTCCTTCTTCTTCTCTTTTTCCTCCTTCTCCTCCTCCTCCCTCACCCTCTCCCTCTCTGCCTTCACTTTCTTCTCTTCCTCCTTCTCCTTCTCCTCTTCCTCATTTCTATTCATTTTAAAATGTTGAGGTCCAAATTCTCTCTTTTCCTCTCATCCCTCCCATCCCTCCCTTGCCCACAAAGAAGATGAGTAAAATTGTATCAATTATTTAGGTTAAGTCATGCAAAACCTATTTCCATACTAGCCATATTGCAAAAAAAAAAAAAAAGGAATCTAGAAAAATATATTTCACTTCATACTCAGAGGTCATCAATTCCATCTCTGGAGGTGTGGAAAACATTTTTTTTCATCACAAGTTCATTCAAATTGTCAAATGATCAGATTAGTCAAGTCTTTCTCAGTTGATTTTCCTTACAACATTACAGTTATTGTACACGATGACTTTCCAGTTCTCATTTTGCTTTGTTTTTGCTCATATAGGTCTTACCATGTTTTTCTGAAAGCATGACCCACCCCAACCCCCATCATTTCTTATGGCACAATAGTATACAATCATATACCACAACTTGTTTAGCCATTCCCAAATTTATGAGCATCCTTTCAATTCCAATTCTTTGCCACCACAAAAAGAACTACTATAAATATCTGCATGAATATAGGTCTTTTTCATTGATCTCTTTGGAGTACAGACTTAGTAGTGGTTGTAAATGGTAATCATGAGAGTTAAAGATCTTGCCCACCCATTAATGGGCCTGCCCATTAAGGGAAGTTTGATTAGGGGAGATTGGTTTTGTAGGAAGACCCATACCTTTTTTAAATTTCTAATGAGTTCTCAAGGATTGTGATGCGCTCTGGCTCTGAAAAGTGTCTAAATACTCTGAGGTGAGGTTTAGTTTTTGGAAGGAAGTTCATGTGCCAGATGAGACTCTGGGAAGGGGCTAAGGAGCCCCCTGGCTTTGAAAACCTAAATGTTGGTGCTTCTCTCTCTGGTAACTATGTATGTATTGTTTATAATCAGGCAGCTGGAAGCCCTGTCTGTTGGTTTTTATTTTTCTGTATTTTCTCTGAAAATACAGAGTGCTTTTTCCTCTGCACTAAGTAAATGATGTATGTGCTTGATTAAAGTAGTTTGTTCACCCCTCAAAAGTTGCTTTCTTTTTAGAAAAGCAGATCTAAGAACCTGTATAGCAGGCCCTCCTGTGTATGTCAGGGTCTTTGCTTGTCAGTGGTATTGCTGAGTCAAAAGGTATGCACAGTTTTATAGGATTTGGGCATATGGTTCAGAATGCCTGGACAAGTTCACGACTCTATCAGTTTATTAGTATACCTATTTTCCCTTATCCCTCCAATATCTGACATTTCTGGTAAGTGTAAAGTGGAATCCTAGAATTGCTATATTTCTTTAATTGTGATTTAAAGCATTTTTTCCCCACATAACTATAGATCGCTTTGATTTCTTCTGAAATCTGTCTATTCATATTCTTTGACCATTTCTCATTTGGGGAATGGCTTTAATTTTTGTATATTTGGCTTAGTTTCTTATATTTGAGAAACGAGGCCTTTATTAGAGAAATTTGCTATAAATTTTTTTTTAATATTACTTCATTATCTGATACCTTTAAGCAAAAGGTAGTTTCCCTGATTATCTCTTCTAAATAGGTCTATTTTTGCTTTGGCTTTTTTGAGATCATGATTGCAACCCCTCCTTTTTTTAACTTCAACTGATGCATAACAGATTCTGCCCTAGGCCTTTATTTTAACTCTGTGAGAGTCTTTTGTTTTTCTAATGTGTCTCTTGTAAACAACATATTGTTAGATTCTGGTTTCTAATCCATTTTTCTTTCCACTCCTATTTTATGCCTGAGCTTATCTCTCACATTCACATTTATCATTACTGTGTATTTCCCTCCATCCTATTTTCTTCTATTTATCCTTCTCTCTCTATTTATCCTGTCCCTCTTCAAAAGTCTGTTTTGCTGCTGACTTACCCTTTTATCATCCCCCCATACCCAGCTCTTATTCTTTTCCCTACCTGTCTCCCCATTGAGTAAAGTAGATTTCTATACCCAGCAGAGTGTGTGTGTGTATGTCATGTGTGTATGTGTGTGTATGAAGACACACACTCTTCCCTCTTAAATAATTTTGATGAGAGTGAGATGCAAGCATGACTCACCCTCTTACTTTTCTCTCCGCTATATAAAAGCTTTGCCTTGCATGCCTCATTTATGTGAGAAAATTTCCCCCTTCTACTTCTCCCTTCTCCTGGCGCATCCCTTTCTCATCCCTTTTTAAAAATATCATCTCAATATAATCAACATACACTCATGCCCTCTGTGTAGATTCCTTCTAACTGCCCTAATAATAATTAAGGTTACATGTATCATCTTCCCATCTAGAAAGGTAAATCGTTTAATCTTATTTTGAGTCCTTTATGATTTCTTTTTCATTTATCCCTTTCTTATGCTTTCTTAAGTCTCATGTTTAAATGTCAAACTCATTCAGCTAAGTCTTTTCATCAAGAATGCCTGGAAGTTCTCTATTCATTAAATATCCATTTTCCCCCTGAAGAATTATACTCAGTTTTGCTGGGTAAGTCATTCTTGGTAGTAATCCTAGCTCCTTTACCTTCTAAAATATCATATTCCAATCACTCTGCTCCCTTATTGTGGAACCTGCTAAATCTTGTGTGATTTTGAGTATGGATTTATGATACTTAATTTTTTTTTCCTTGTTGCTTGCAATATTTCTCCTTGCCCTGGGAGTAATGTAATTTGGCTATAATATCCCCAGGTGTTTTCATTTTGGGATCTCTTTAGGAGGTGATCAGTGGGTTTTTTTAATTTTTATTTTACCCTGTTGGTTTAAGATACGAGGCCAGTTTTTCTCTATTATTTCTTGAAATATGATATCTCAACTCCTTTTTAAAATCATGGCTTTTATTTCTCCTCATTTTATTCTCCAGGTCAGTTTTCTGATGAGATAGTTCACATTTTCTTTTATTTTTCATTCTTTCTATTGGTTTTATTGTTTCTTGCTGTCTCATGGAGTCATTAGCTTCCAGTTGCCCAAATCTAATTTTTAAGGAATTATTTTCTTCAGTGAGCTTTTCTACATCTTTTCCCATTTGGCCAATTTTGATTTTCTTCATTGAATTTTCATGCCTCTTTTACCATAGACCAATTCTCTTTTTATAAGAGAACCAAGCTTTTAAAGAATGTGTCTAAAGCAAAATGAATAGACCTTGAATGAGATTCTGAGAGCTTCCCTTCTGGGTAAAGATTCATGCTCTGTATAGATCAAGCAATCAGCAAATTACTAAGCCCTCATGTTCTAAACGCTGTGCTAGGGATACAAATGGGGGAAATGATTCTTGCCCAAATAGAACTTAGATTCTAGAAGAGAGCAGTTTCTCAAAAGAATGAAAATAGTTGATGAAGCGGGTACTTATTAATGAATCAATAAGCATTTATTAAAAGTCTCCCATATGCCAGCCCCAAACAGTTTCCACTATTTGGCATTTTCTGCCCTACATCACCTGCCTTCCCCTACCATTTTAGTCTTTGTACATCTCACACCCTACATTACATGTCTTCTGGCTATTATCTAAACAAGACCCTCCATCTCTCAGCTCCTGGCATTTTTCTCTGACTATTCCCCCCATGCCTCGGATGCTCTCCCTCCTCAAGTCTGCCTGTTGATTTCCTGTAGGTCCCAACTCAAATCCCATCTTTTAGTGGCAGTCTTCCCCAACCTCTTTTAATTCTAGTGTATTCCCTCTGTTAATTATTTCCTATTATCGCCCATACAACTTGTTTTGTGTATGTTTGTTTGCATGTCGTCCCCATTAAATTAGAAGCTCCTTGGGGGCAGGGACTGTCTTCTGTCTCTTTCAGTATCCCAATAATTTAGTTCAGTTCCTGGAACATAGTAGATGCTTAATTTTTTGATTGATTGATAATGACAAAAGAGTTACTGGCTCTGAGGGTCCTGTGGATTGATTCTATCAGGTCCTGTGGATCCTCAGAGTGGCAAGGTGTTTACATTCTGTCGTTGGAGACAAATGTGTGCACAATACCAGGACTCCATCAAGATTGGTTGATTCATGGCGATTCATTCACCATTTATGGTGTTCAGTCTGACCTCCAGTGCACTAGAAATGTCTCCCCAACCTCTGTAAAGGCAGCTGGGCTCATTCATCTACATGTGTTGTCACTGAAAAGTTACTAATTCAGTGACCAGTACTAGGTTACTAACAATTAAAGAAGAAAGGTCTATATTTGAAAATGACAATGCATTGGGCTCCAAAAGATTCTTTTCCTACAGCAAGAGCACCTGATGATTCCCTCCAGGCATAGCCAAAATGAAAATGCCCAGGGCCTCACTTCATTACAAAGAGTAGCTTGTTATTGCTTCAGGTGAAGTAACTAATGTTAGCCTATTGATTTTTAAATAGACCATCTCTGACAGATAAAAGGAAAATATTAGCTCAGGGAAAATGCTGTGTCTATAGAACACATAGCTAGCCTTGCCATTAAAAAGCAGAGTAATTGGAAGAAGCCTCCCTGCATTCAGGGAGATGACTGGAATTGGGTGTGCTTGATTCACATGAATTTGGCTGTTCATGCATTGTTAAGGTTTTGTCCCATCAAGGCAGAGCAGCAAATGGGTCTCATAGATCATATCACAGGGACAAGTCAACACAGGGTGAAGTGAACTTTATGCTTTGAGGCAGGATTGTTCTACTCAGCAAGACCAAGTAAGTAAACAGAGACTAAGCACCTACTATGTGTAAGGTCTAGTGAGCTGTGATGTGACTTCAGAAGTAGCCTTGGTTTGGGGAAAAAGGAGGAGTATCTTTAGGAATTTTCTGGCAAGCAGCAAACAGTTAAAATTGGATTGGGGGTGGAGTGTGATCATTCATTGACTATTCCCCTTTGGTACAATTTCCATTCTGCTTGCCTCTGGTTAGGGCCTGGGATTAGGGATTGTGAAACTTTTATGTGCCCTGGACCCAGTTGGCAGTCTGGTGAAGCCCAGGGACCCATTCTCAGGGTCATCTTTTTAAAACCATAAAGGATTATAAATTATAATGAATAGAAATTTTAAGTACAATGAAATTGGAATTGTAACTATGATAATGGCAATAGTTATAATGAAATACCATTATCTGTCTACCTACCTACTTATCTGTCTGTCTGTTTGTCTGTCTATCAGTCTATCAATCTATCTATCTATCTATCAATCTATCTATCTATAGTTTGCAGACCCTGGGTTAAGAATTCCTGCTTCAGACAGACAATTCAAGAATTCATTTATTAAACATTTTCTGTGGACCTGGGGAAACAAAAGCAAAGAATCTTAGCCTTCAAGGAGCTTCTATTCTATTGGAGGGAATATAATATGTATATAGAAAATGTATCAATAAGCAAACATGAAGCACTTAATGCCTGCCAGGTATCAAATATATGCAAAGTAATTTCCGGGAGGGGGAGCACTTACACAAATGGGTAGGAGTGAGGAATGACTTGCTAAAAGAAGCACCCAACTATTCTTATTGACGCAAGAACAGCTAACCTCTTTAGTGAACACCAGCAGCTTATCTTTCCTGGCAGGCTTCCTGAAATAGATTGAAGTTAATCACACTGACTGTGGTTACTTGGCCTGGGAGAGTCAGAAAGGAATGGTGGAGAGAGACACCAACAAGATCTGGGTTCAAGTTAGGCTTCTGACGGTAACTGACTGAGTGATCGGGAGCAAGTGATAAGAGGCAGGAATTGAACCTAGAAATTTCTTGATTCCAAGTCCAACTCTTCTGATCTCTGTCCTCTTTATCTCTTTCTCCAAACTATTATACAATAGTGACCCTTGATCTCAAGACAATGCACAATAGTTAACTCAGAATTCTAGAAGACAACGACATAAGTTGTTGACATTTTTGTGACCCTGGTTATGTTTATGCCAGTCGTCTTTACCAAGATTGGCCCTCGTGGTGAATGGGTGATTTTAAATAAATAAAAGTGGTGCCCCATTATCCTAGAGCCCAATATAAAGAGAATCTGATGTTCTCAGACCTTATCCCCCTCTCAAGTTTATTTTTGATTTGGGAAACTCTTGAATATGGGCCCGTCTTCAAAGTTCCAGTGCCTTCCCTTTGTCTATTCGCCACTATCTCTCCTGTAGATAACTTGTTTTGTGTTTATTTGTTGGCATGTTGTCTCCTTTATTAGATTATAAGCTCCTTGAAGGCAGATACTTCTTTGACTTCTTTTTGCATCCCCAGTGTTTAGCACAGTGCCTGACACATTCTAGGCTTATTGACTGATTGATTGACAAAATAGACTGGCATGGAGTTGTCATTCAAGATGTCAGCTGGGAAGCCTCATACTGTATGTAGTTTTAATACTGATCAAAAGGGCAGTATCTTGTGGGTCATATAGAGGAACTGGGACCCAAACCAGCTTGGATATGGAGGGGCAAAATTAAGAGCACTGACAGAATTGCTCTGGCTTTTGAAATGATTTCTCTGTCACAAATGGCACCTGGCCTAGAGCAGGAGAAGGCTGAATCTCCATGGGAAACTTGGAATGTTGGCTGTTTGAGTTCACATGTTTGACTGTAAACATTCTGACCAAAGAAGACCCTGTGGTCTGGAGAGCTTTTTTCTTCTCCTCTCCATAGTCAAAATGCAGAATGTTCAGCAAGTGACCAGAGAAGGGGGCATTTATAGAAGAACTGGGTCAGATTAGGAAAGCAATCCCTGGGGAAAGCTGACAAATGGCGCCAATGAGGGGGAGCCCACCACCTCCTGTCCTGTATTCATTGACTCTAATTGTTAGGAAGTTTTCTCCTATTTTGAGCCAAAGCCAAGTCTCTGAATTTTCTACCAATTTCTTCTAATTCTAAAGTAAAACCAAGTCCTTTTTCTCTCCCACAAGACAGACTTTAAAGCAGCAATCATGCCAACTTTTCCTGTCTGCTTTGGGTCCTTTCCCTCAGCTTCTAGATATTCAGAGCTGGGAGGAAAGTGTTGTTTAATAATGAAAGGCATTGACTGAAACCCCTTCTCACTAATAAGTCCAAACTGCCTTCTCTGCAGGCAGGGCCAGAGTGACAAATCAAGTGAGAGGCTTGAATATCATCAATAATGCAGTGTCAGGCGGCCATGTCTGATGAGCTGGAATTCTCCTGAGGATGCTTTCACAGCCATATAGCCAAAGATAGCCTTTTGTCTAGGAGTTGGCCTGAACATTGTCTTGACAGCCCAGAGTTTATGAAACCTAAAAGGAATTAGCCAGTGCCTTGGGTCTGGTGTTCCATAATGTAATGGGAAACAGAAGCTCTGAAAAGATACCATTAGAAAAGAAAATCAATATATGAATAGCTTGGTGTTTGTTACTTAGGGGGAAGTAGATTATATTTCAATTTTCTCAGCTTAGGTGTTTTTTCCCCCTTAAATAATTTCAGTTCAACTCAAACTATTATTAAACCTTTACTGTGGGCAAGGTAACATGCCAAGTCCTGGAAATAGGAAAAACAGACAGAAAAAGAGACAACATCTGAAAGGCTTATTGGGGAGGGGATGTAAGCTGTCCATAGGCCAGTTATCAGCAAGCGATAGATGAACAGAGAGAGTTAAGGCCTGGTGTTGGAGGTGGCAGCTGAGGTCTGCTTAGAAGAAAACTAAGTGAGAATAAGAAGTGAATCCCAGATGTGGAGGACAGACCATGCAAAGTCTCTAGGCAGGAGATGTACAATCATTTTTACTAATTTGATTCTAGCAGAGTGTATAAAGGAGAGTCATGTGATAGAAAACTGGGCCCCATAGCTTCCAGGATTTCAGATCCCAGGTGAAGGACTTTCTCTTTTATATAAGAGGCTGAAGATTTTTGGTAGGAGGTAGCAGAATCCGATCTATATTCTAGGGGTATCAATATGGAAGTGTGTAGCATGGAAAACCAATTAGAAAGCTATTGAAATAGGGCCTAAAGGAGGGCCCAAAGTGGGATAGGAGTTGTGCCATTGGAGAGAAGGGTCTGGATGGGAGAGCTAGGCCAGAGGTGGAATTGATGAGGCTCCACCATTGGCTTAAGTCAGGGTCAATGAGGAAGGATCAGAATCAGTCAGTCAGGAAGTACTGAAGGCTTACTACTCACCATAAACCCTGGTAAGTGGAGGATACAGAGAAAACAAAAACAGTCACTGCCCTTAGTAAGCTTACATGTTAATGGGTGAGACAGTGCTTACTTAACTATACATAAAAATTGCTGCAAATTAACCTTAGGGAAAAGTACTAGCAGTGGTGAGACTAGGAAAGACACTCTCAGATCCTTTGACTGGGACCACATTCTTACCTAGCTTTGGGACCCTGAGCAAGTCCATTACTTTCATCTGTAAAAGAGCCTCTAAAACTTCTTCTAGCTATAAATAAGGACCAAATAAGGGGTAGGGGAAAGATACCTACTATGTGCCAGGCACTGTGCTAAGAGCTTTACAGATATTATCTCATTTGATGATAATAAATGAGGTAATGTAGGTAAAGCACTTTGCAAACCTTTAAGGGCTACACAAATGTCAGCTGTTACTATGAAGTTTTAAGTCAGATGGTAATTGGGGACCATTGGCAAGGGTTAGAGAATCCAAGAGACCTTGGAATAGATGGTGGCAGCAGAGAAAAGGTCCCAGGGGACTCCCAGCCTGGAGAGTCTTTCTCTTGGTCTTGTTCTTAGGTTGTTGTCACATGGAAATCTATATTTTTGGATTCCCCTCCCTGCCGCCTCCCAGTTCATGGCATCCTTGTCAACGCTTTTCTCTTAGATTTGGTCCCTAATGCTTCCTACATTGCCTTCAAGAATGCGTTGTTTTGATTTTTTAAAAATTGTACTTTAATAATACACCTCATTGGCTAATTTGGAAAATGGCATTAGAACAAAGACGCACGATCCGTTTATATTTTTTAACCATCTAATTACAAGCTTTGAAAAAGACCGCCTCAAGATAAAGCTGCCAAATTTCTCTGATCTCCAGGTCATTTATTTTCAGCGTAGTAAATATTTGGGGAGATCCTTTCTGTGAAGCAAATGCGGCAGACATGTGCATTCCCTGACTTCCTTATACCACATCTGAAATTTCATTCTTTACAAATCTAAAATCTCAGGACCTGAGTTCAAATTTTGATTCTGCCATCTGTGCAACCTTGAATAAGCAATATCAGTCATCTGAGCTTCAGTGTTCTCCTCTGTGAGATGAGGCTGGGCTGGGAGAGAGCTCTGACCATGGTCCTGCTGGAAGCACATTGAATGATGAAGCCTGTGCTTAGTGATAGCTGATTCTGGGCATGCTTAGAGTGCTTATCGGGGATCAATTGCCACATAGAGAAGCAGACACAAAATATGTACAAAGCAGATGTAAAAAATATCTTAAGACAGGGCACAAACAACCAGGGGGTTAAAATAGACTTGCCGAAGGGGTGCTAGAGTTGATCTTTGAAGGCATCTGAGGATGTTGTCAGAAGTAAGGAAGGCATACTTTGTAGGTACAGCAATGGATTGTCATGTGTAAGACAAGGAGCACTGGAGAGTGAGAGCAGGTAGAGAGGAAGGGGCATCTATGCCAGCAAAGATAGACTACAACCAGACTGGGAAAGACTTCACAGGCAAACAGGGGAGTTTGTAGATGGAAGCACTGAGGAATCATTGGAGTTCTTTGAGAGCTCTAATAAACTAAGTTACTTGAGGGTAGGAACTGTTTCTTTTAGCCTTTACATACACAGCCATAATTCTAGCGTAGAAGAGATGCTTAATAAATGCGTGCAGGGAAAGTAAACTTCCTTTTTTTATAATCTTTTTTTTATATTAGCAGTGCTTATCCTCCCAGAAATTAATGGAGATCAATCAAGGATTGATTTTGTTGTCTTCAGACAAAATTGGAATTTCTGGGATATACTGAGACCGTCCCATTTCATTTTAAATAAATTAAGAACACTTAAACTTTGTCTTGAGTAGTTTTATGATAACCGAGGAAACTAAGTCAAGTTATGTGATTTATTAACAAGGCATGCAACTACAGAAGAAATTGGGTCCAGGGTCCCCCTCAGTAGGTACAAGGACACCAAAGAGAGATTTATAAGAGTTTTTATAGCAAAGTACAATAACTATTTTTAGCACTTATTCTATTAAGATTTAGGGACTTCCTAGAGTTTGTGGACTCTGATCACACCCACCTGCATCCTGAAAAACAGTTAATGGCACAATAATAAATGATTTTCCCAAAGTCATATAGGAAAACTAAACTCAGGAAAATGAGATGATTCCAGCAGCTGTACAAAATGTCAGGAGATATGGAGTTAATAAAATGGAGTTGATTTGTTTTTCTCAACTTGCTATGATGAAATGTTTGTGCTGTGGATCTTGTGAGAGCCTTGTGTTTTCTTTCACTCTCTTTTATGATCCTTTTAAGATCCACAAAACTATTCTGAAATCAAATGAAAAATATGATCTTTTCCATTACTAATTAACAATATGTCTAGTTTGGATTACTTTCCTATAATATTAGTGGCATTAAAGACAGTTCTTCCTTTATGTAAGTGAACCATTCTGTAGAATTCTATGTAGTAATTTTTACATAATTCAAATTTGCCCACCAATGTGGGGAAGGGAGAGAGGGAGGAAGGCAGGAAGGGGGCCACACACTTGTGGAGGGAAGAGATAGCACATGGTTTAAGGGCATATGAGGGCCAGAGATGGAGAAGTGAGAGCAGGAGGGACACTGGCCAAGGCCAGCCACAGAGGGCTGTGGGGATGGGGTAGACATGGACACAGACAGAAGAGGCTGGAGGACAGATGATATCCTGGTGGTGGTGGTTTTATTCCCCCAGATAACTCATACACACCAAACAATGACCGATAGTACCACCAGTCACTTAAGAGACATTTACTAAATTCTTAAGCAAAACCAGATTTGAAGCTGCAAAGAAGATATATCATGAAATGCAAATAACAGGTATGGATAATCTTTGGAATACATTTTGTTTGTTAATAGTGTTGGGGAGAATGCTTATTCTTCTTGATCTGGAGATGTATTGATATACCCAAATTGGAAACTATTATTTAGTATCCTTGTATGAATGAACAAATGGATGTATGAATGAATGAATGAAAAATTGCTTAATACTATTTTCCATGCATTGTGAATGGTGCTGGCAGATACAGAGAAAAAAAATGAGCTAGTCTCCCTCTTCAAGGAGCTTATATTCTAATGGGAAAGAAAATACATAGTGGAGTGATACGTAGCCAGGGAAGGGTGTTTTGGTCAAGGAAGCCACAGGGAAGCTGCCATAGAGCAAGCAATTGTCAAGTCCTTTCCAGAATCCATGGTCAGAGCAATAGGACGACCGTGGTCCATTCTTCCAATGGATCTGTGGTCTCCCAGATATGGGCATTCTCTCCAGGGAAGGTGATCAGAATTCATGAGTCTACACTGCGCTTATCTCCAGGACTCATGTCTGTTCTGCCTTGGACAAGGATGGTTTAATACATAGCTAGACCAAAAACTCAGGAAGATGTGATGGGGGCAGGTCACTTAACCTTTGTAAACCTGGGTTTCTTCTTCTATACAATGGGGATGATAACGGCGCCTGCTGCACAGAATTGTTGCAAGGATCAAATGAGCCGACATTTAAAGTGCTTTGCAGACTGAGAGGAAATCCACTAAATGTCAGCTATTATTCCTATAGAGAGGTACTTGGTGAGATGGGAAGACAGTTTCCTTGCACTCCATTCACCTTCAGAGGAGACCCGTGACACATCCAGGATATCCATAATGCAGTCTTTCCTCTTTCTTCATGACTGGCCCATCTATCACATATATCCAGATTTTTCCTTTTCTTAGATAACTGGAGTCTCTTGAGAGATGGATGTGCTACCCAGGTCTGCAGTTCTCATCCATATTTCTGTATTTAGAAGTCGCAAGAATCAGAGTCAGTAAAGCTAAGAGGCTATGTAATTGAAAAGGGATGCTAAGCCAGCAGAGGGATTTGAGAAATGGACAGCTGATATGCCTGATGAACACTTGAGCTGGAGTGGGGGGGTGAGGAGAGGGGAGGGCTTTTGCTTCCAGAAACCACCTCGCCCAAATAAATCTCCTGTCAGTTCTGAAACTAGAAAGGCAGTAAAGCTTCCAGGGCCACAGCCAACTGCAGTGCAGCCAGAGAAAGAGGCAACAAAAATAGCTCTCCAGGATTGTGTGCGTGGGTGAGGCAGAAACCACACACTGGAGCAAAAGCTTCCAGAAGCATTAGAGAAGCAATGCGGAGCTCTTCGCTTTCGGCTTGCTCACCGTCTTTTAAACCAGCACCCGCACTGCAAAAATAAAATGTATAGCCAGTGGGCCCCTTCCAATCCAGGGTGGCCGATGCCTGTTCGGTGCCTTTGCAAGCTCTGTGGTCCCCGCACAGGGCTCTGCCTGCATCAATGCATGCGTGCACACCGAGACGGTGAGCTCCCAAGGCAACGAGGCGGGCCGGCCGGCGACAGGAAGGGGTTAATTCCTTCTGAGGCTGTGCAATAGAGAATTCTGGTTGGCGAGATAGAGCTGGGGCCAGCTGTGTTTGCGGTGGTATTTTTAAATGCATTAATTCAGGCTCCAATCACTCAGCCATGCTTGACCTATTTTTGGCTCAGGCCGGCCATTGTTCTATTTCTGTTGCCTGTGGGCCAGGCTGTTGTTGATTCATATGCAAATGGTTGATCACTCGCCTTAGCCAACTTTAGACCAGAGACAGAGAGAGAAAGGGGGAAGACACACACATAGACACACACATACACACGCACACACACGCACACACGCACGCACGCACTCACGCACTCACACACAAACACAGGAGGGAGGAGGAAGAGGAGGAGGAGGAAGGCACCGGGACCGAAACCACTTGTCGCGAGGGACCGAGGGTAATCTCTATGGTCTCCAGAGCCCCTGGTGAAGCCAGGCTTCGCTGGTTTCTTTCTCTTGTTAACATCAGTCTTCCTTCGCTTGTAAATATCACTCGGAGGTGGGATGGAGGGGGAGAAGCGGGCGACAACAGACGAACAGACAGATAGACAAACAACCCTGGCTGCTGTTCTCCACCTGCTCGGGTTTCCCGGATAGGCTCGAGCCAGGAAGGGCTATCTCTCTGCTTAATTCTCTCTCTTTCATCTGTTTAGCTCCTGGGTCTTTTTCCTTCTGCAGCAGGTTGCCAATGCAATCAAAACATTTAGATGGGGCAGAGGGATGGAAGGATGGGGTGGAGGGCAGTGCATGTCTGCATGGATGGGGGGGGGGGGCGGTGAGGCACCAAGTTTCTCCTCTGCTGCCCTGCCCACCCCACTGGGAGCCAGAGGGGCGCTTCCCCCAGCCAGCCCCTGTTCCCTGGGCGAGCCGATGCATCTTCTCTAGCTGAAGCGGGAGGGAGGGCAACCTGATTGGAATATGCTGCACGCAATTTACGAGGCGGAATCCTGTTTTCCTTCAGATGGGGTGGCTGGTCGGGAGCAGCTGTTGGCTCAACAGAGAATGCACAGCTTGATCAACTCAGGTAAGAGATTTCCACTTCACGGTTCCCACGCCTCCATCCCCTCCCTTCCTTGGCGACCAGACACTTCTGGGTGGGGGGCGAGGGATGGCGAAAGGGGCAGTCCGGCTGTCCAAATGCAGCCCAGGCAAAGAACCGCACCTTCTGATCCCTGGATTCTCTTGTCACTAAGCCGAGGTGACCGAGAACCCCTGCGGGGCCAGTCCTTCCATAACTTGGGGAAGGTATACTCCGGGGCTGGTCAGGGGGAGACTTGGGCTGCCGCTTTCTCTATCTCCCCTCCCCGCTATCTACCGTCCCGGTGACCTACGAGTGCAGGAGTTTTGGACCTCGGCCAGTTTGGACTGGAAAAAGAAACAGGCGCTTGTGAGTCGTTTTTAGTTGTTGTCGATGTTGCTGTTGTAGCTGTAAACTCGGCGGGCTCGCACTCGGGGCACCTGTTTAGACAACGCCCTACCTGGACCGGGCAGTCCAGCTGGATTTACTGGGTGAAAACGGGGAAACGTCATTTATTTAAAGATCAACCCAACTAAATGGGTTTACTGCTGGTATGGTGGGCAGTCTCCTAATCCTCCCTCCCTAGTGTGCTTTTGATCTGGAGCCCTGAAGTTAAACTAGATGTTGTGAGGATGAGGAGAACCTTATTTTCAGATCCTTTTGGGGAGCCAGACATCTAGGATCACTCACCAGAAATCCAGCGAAATGGGATGGAAACAGGTGCATCCTTTCCAATACCTCTGGGCACAGCCCCGTGTAGGGAAAATAGCTTTGTTTCTGAGTTTTCTCAGAATGCATGAAGGTGCCCAGAAGGGGATGCAGAAATGAGATTGATCTCTCTGGCCCTTTCTGAACAGTTTGCCTTGGGTAAAAGAGACTGGCTTGCTGGGCAATAGCAATCTCCCTTAGATGCAGTGTATTGGGAGTCATTCATTCTACCTGAGGACTCTTCATGCTGATTTCCAAGAGAAAAGAATTAGGCTTCGAGGGCTCCCGGTTTAACCTATAATTGGCTTGAAACCTTTATAGTGACATATCAGGTGGTTGTCATGCAGCTCTGGGCGACACCTTAGGCAGTCCACTGAGGTTCTCTGTTGAACGTGGCGAGTTTGGCATCATTAAGTGGGAAAGGAATATTCCACAGGTTGGCATCCTCTGGGTTTGCTTGATGAAACAGCTGTCGCTCCATTGATGGCACACACAGCTTTATCTTCCGAGATTATTTCGAAGTCATATTGTGCCTACCCAATATTTTTTAACGATTTATTATATGCTTGCGATTCAACATCAATACAGCTAATTAAACTTGCTTTGCAATGATTTCTGTTTAAATGAATTCATTTTACATAGTATTGGATGTTCTATTGGATTTGCAATAGGACAAGAAAAATGAATATTAGGGGGACTAACATGGGAAATAAATAAATCTGTAATTATATTCAGAAGATACTATTCTATATGCCGGCATTCTCATGGAACTCAGAATAGATATCCTCTTTTGTACAATTTGGAATGCTTAAATTTAAATGAGATTATCATCCTGAGGATTGCCTGCTACTTTCCCTTTAAATAAATGACAACCTCATCTTTCCTCTCCCCTCCCCAAAGGCTCCCCAAGACATCATTTTCTTCTTTGAACTGAGAGAAAGAGATGTTGGAGAGTGAGTTGATTGAACCCAGTGGGGGTATTTTGACTGGTACTGTCAATTAAATGATGGTTTAATAAATCATGATTTAAACTATTCTATATGTAATCATAAAGTGCCTATTGGTTATTAGTAGCTTCTGATCCATAGTTTACCTGTCCATGTCTTCTTCCAGCTGTGGGCTTCATGCCACACAAATGGAATGTTTCTTTCATGTATAGGAAATATAGTTGAGCTCCTGAAGTGCATGTGTTCCAGCCAGCCAGGATGGGTGAGGTCCTAGGTGGTGGTACAGGTGTTGGGGTGTTTCCCCCCTCTCCCCTGCTGCAGTCAGGCTTTTCTATGGCCATGCTCATATATTCTCTTGGTCCTTTCTAAGCTAAGATTGACTCTGATGTTATGGATGGTTTTGATCCCAAACACAAATGATCTCTAGGAAAGAGGAGTGGGTTTGAGAACATACCCTATTTTTCCTGTGGAATGGGAACATCCTAATCCAGCTTCCTCATTTCACACAAAAGGAAACAGAGCCCCAGAGAAGTAAGGCAATTAGACTACCATCTCACAGCACTAAGATCTTTGGCTCACAAAGATACTTGAGATGAATAGGACCTTATTCAATTGGCTGTGCTCTATTTGAAACATAAAAGATCACCATTGCCTTCTCCTTCCCGGATTTTTCATATAGCTTATGGGTCTACCTAATAAAGGCTACATAGCACAGTGAGTAGAGCTCTGGACTTAGAATCAACTGGGTTCAAATCCTGCTTCAGACTCTTCTTAACTCCTGGGGCAAGCCACTTGACCTAAGCCTCAGTTTCCACATCTGTAAAATGGGGATAATAAGAGCATTTAAATCACAGGGCTATTATTAGATCCAGCAGGATAATATGAATGGGAAAAAAGGATTTGCTAAGCATCTTCTGTGTGCAAAGTACTGTGCTGAAACAGTCCCAGCACCCAAGGCGATCCTGTCTGAATAGAGAGAGTCAACACTTATGGAAGGTTTCCATGGGCCTGGGGAAGGGTGGCATGTGAAGTACTTTGTAGCCCTTGGAATTTCATGCAGGAGTGTCCTGCACAGGTAGAATGCTATTCAAATATCTGTTTTCTGCAAATAGGATGGTTGCTTTCCAGGGGATACATGGTGATGTCAGGTCACTTCCTAGACTGAGACTGAATTGTCCTCATTTGGGTTATGATCTTTGACTGGATTTTTGAGTGCTGTGGATGGGGTGATTCTCAGGCCTTTCTTCTGGTCTGATTTCTGATAATGACTACAATATGGAATTG
>JAQQSK010000376.1:0-21306 GCA_028658325.1 Potorous gilbertii
GATATTTGAGATACAGAGGCCTTGACTCCTATGTCTTTACCTGATGGTAAGCATATCTCTTCGTCGTCCTCAGAGAGGAATGGCGCAATCCTCTGGTCACCAAGAAAATAACCTTCTATGGTCTTAGTTTTTTTCCCTTTTCTGGGCATTTTCCCAGCCAGTTACTTGACTTCTGAGAGTCCTCTCCACCCCCTGGCCCAGATTCACTCCGCTAGTGCTTGGGGTCTGAGATTCAAATGCTGCTCCCCAGCCTCAGGGCTTTTGGCGGCAGGCCTGACTACTCTTCAATGGGAGCTTATCTGCTGGTTCTCAGGTGGGGCAGGGCCACCTCTCAGGCTCAGTTCCCTCAGGGGGTTTATGCAGAGATCTCTTGCAATGGAGACACCTCAGAGCGGGAGTCTCTGGCGGAGCTGCCTCCGCCTCGCCTCTGCCTAGGGCCGCCAGGGGTCCGAGTCCCGGAGATACCCCGCTCTCCTCTCAGCCCGTCTCTCTCACTGACCTGTGCGTCTGTGGGTGAAGGGACCTTCGAAGCTGCTGGAGATTCAGGTCCCTGACGCCTGCTTGGGTCTGCTCCCTCCTCTCAGTGCAGCGTGGCTGGGGCGGGGGAGAGGAGGACTCCGCTCCCGTCCGGGGTAGCTTTGCGGTGGGTTTTTCAGGGCTCTCTGCAATGGAAATCTCCTTCACTGTGTTTCTGCACAGCTTCCACTGTTCCAGAATTTGTCAGGAGTTCTTTTTAGAGGGAATCCATGGGCTGTGGGTTCGGAGCTAGCAAATGTGAGTCTTTCTACTCCGCCATCTTGGCTCCGCCTCCCAAGAAAGGAATATATTGAAAGAAGAAGAAAGGGAAAGATACAATAGGGTAAATTATTTCACTTAAAAGAGGCAAGAAAAAGGTTTCACAATGGAGGGGAAGAAGGCAGAGGTGAGAAAAAATTCATGAACCTTACTTTCATTGGATTTGGCTTAAGGAGGGAATAACATACACACTTAATTGGGTATTTTACCCTACAGGAAAGTAGGGGGGAAGGGAATAATGGGGAGGTGAATGTTATAAGGGAGGGCAGATTGGGGGAGGGGGTAGTCAGAAGCAAACACTTTAGAAAAGGGACAGTGTCAAAGGTGAAAGTAGAATAATTGGGGGGGTGGGATAGAATGGAGGGAAATATAGTCTTTCAAAACATGAATATTATGGAAATGTTTTGGATAACTACATGTGCATAGCCAATATTGAGTTGCTGGCCTTCTCAATGACTATAGGTAGGGAGAGAAGAAGGGAGAAAATTTGGAACTCAAAATTTTAAAAACAAATGTTAAAAAAAATTGGTTTTTTTTTTTTTACAAGCAGCTGGGAAATAAGATATACAGGCAATGGGGTATAGAAATCTATCTTGACCTTCAAGAAAGTAAAGGAGAAGGGGATGAGGGGGGAGATGATGAAAGGGAGGGAAGACTAGGGGAAAGGGAAATCAGAATGCATGCCATCTTGGGGTGGGGGGAGGGGAAAGATGGGGAGAAAATTTGAAACTTAAAAATTTTGTGATACAGAATGTTGAAAACTAAAAATAAATAAATAAATAAATTTTAAAATGGAAAGCAACCAGATGAGCTCAGAGAAGCAGTATCCGAGTGTGGTTGGAACCCCTTAGAAATGCTTTCTACCCTTTCGCCTTCACTTCTTCACCTCCTACTCATTTTTCAGAATGTTCCAGAATCCTACCACTCCATTGAATCTATTCTTCAAAGTTCCCAGTGATCTCTGCCAATTCCAATAGCTTGTTCTCAGTTCCATCATTTTTGGACTCTGAAGTGTTTGACGCTGTTAAGCAATCCCTCCTCCTGGACATGCTCTTTTCCCTTTTCATGACATTGTTTTCTCCTGGTTTCACCTTGATATTTCCTGTCTCAGATCTTCTGCTGTATCATTGTCGATATTGCAAGTGGCCAACAAGGCTCTAACCTGAACTTTCTTCTGTGTCTATATTTAGTTCATCTCATCATTTCACATCTATCAGATTGCTATATAACATGTATACATCATACACACACATACATACATACATACTTACATATATGCATATATGCATGGTGGTACTCTTAATAGAAATAGAGAAATTCAAAAGAGGTATAGGTTTGGGGTAGAAGGATAGTGATTGCCCAGATTGCTAACACCAAAACCATTCTTTAAACAGACCATGGTTAGTTACTTCTACTGCTGCAAAGCAGTTTGCTGAGTGCTAATTCCTACAACCAGCATCTAAGCACAGCTCACTTTACTATCTATGTGATGCCAGGGATGAATGCATCTTCTCCTTGGCTATTGCTAGCATTCAAGATGCACACATATATGATTGATTCCTTGAATTCCATGGAAATAAGCCATAACAAGGTATACAAACCCACATAAGAGGCATGGAAAGCATGGGAACCTGATAATATTGGAGACATGGAAGCTACTTTGAGCCCTTCCTCTGGTTCCAGTTTGTCACATCTGAAGTGTACTGTACCCTCAGTGCTATTATGATAGGCTTTGCCTATTCCCAGCACTGTGTGGCTAGGCTAAGCAATCACCAGCATCAGTGGAACTCCTATGCTGTCTTTAATACGCTATCTTCAATCACTATACTGAGGCTGTATGTAATTAAATAGCTAAAAGAATGGGATCAGAGATTAATTGCTGAAGGAGAACTTAGAGATCTTTGAGTTCAACCCCTTTCGTAGATGAAACTGAAGTTCAATGAGGTTAATTGACTTGCCTTGGATCACACAGTTACTAAGCGTCTAAGGCAAGATTTGAATTTAGGTCCACCCCAGCCCTCTATCCAACACAACACATTGCTTCTACAATGGATCAACATTCTGCTTGAGTATTTATGCTCCGGATTGATAGCTCCCCTGTTCCAACACAACAATTTACTTGAATTTATGATAATTATCCTATATTACTAGGGAAAAAATTAATATAACAGACCTAGCCTACTGGACAGAACATTTTGTGGCCCGGTCATAAAAATTAGTGTTTGCTCAAAAAGGGACATGTGAGTCCACAGAAACAGAATCAAGTTGATGTAGTTTGTAGCAACTGTAACAATTCTATTCCTGGATACAGTTTTGACAGATGGTTCTCAGAGGATTATGGTCATATGAACCCAAACATTAACTGAGGGTCCTCAGACTCCTACCTGTTTCGGAGTTGCCAGAGCAATAAGGGCAAAAATAAACATTTCTTATTTTAAAACCATTTTGCAAAATTTCTTGCCAGAATCATGACATATAGTTTACTAACCTTGGGTATGCAAAGCAAAATAAAACATAAAATATACAGTAAATACATCAAATATACTTATATAAAAGTCCTTGAGCATGAACAGCATGCCCAGATGGAGAAATCCCCACATTGTGTTCAAAACATTAGCAGGTCTTCTTTGAGTGTTTCTTCATTTATGCTCTGGTAAAGAAAGGGCCTTTTTGATTGACTGCTGAATGGGAAGTAAGCACGAATACAAAAGACCATAGATGGATAGATCTCTCTTTCCTGTCTGGTTATATTCAAGTGAGAAGGCAAAGATTGCTGGAAGCCTCCAGATGAAGAGAGAAAATTAGCTCTGGCTCCCAAGTTGACATAAGCTCATGGCCTTGTTGTTGCTTCTGTCCCTATTGTGTCTATTATTTCCTGCCTTAGATTAAAGAGTGTTAGAGATAGAACAGATCAGGCTGTGACCTTATGAACTTCAAAAAGCTGGAAGAATGTGCTGCCTGAGGTCTAATCATTGGAGTCCATGCCAGAGTTTTCAGGCAGGTTTAGATCCAAGAATTTTCCCATACCCACAGAGAATTTGGGACACTGATTTACTATGAAAGAGTTGGAAGTTAAATGCCAGGCTTCTCAAGGATGTTGTAGGCATGATTCTTGGCATAGCACTCTCCTCCAAACTGGATCCAATAGAAACTATGCCCCAGTTCCTGGGAAAGTTAATGCACTCAACTTTGAAACTCCCACCCAGGCTAAGCTATCTTGACTGGAGAGGGAGTACAAACTTTCTTGGCCCAATATATCTAGCCAACTCCAGTAGACCAGACCATGTTTCACATTCCATCAAACCTCCAACCCTGAACATCTTGCAATTGGTTCTGATGCTTAGTGCCTCTTTCCCCTTCCCCACACCCTGCTTTTTACTTCTGTTTTGGGTACAGTAATCATATCTGTACTCCCATTACTTTTTGAAAAGATGTAACTCACCATTCCTGTGACTTCCCAAAACCTAAATCTTCTCACCTCTTTACTTGGTATATAATTTTCCTTATTAAATTATAAGTCCCTTGCATCAAAGGCCAGGAGCAGGGGGAAGGAATTTCTTCCCTACATTTCCCAAAGAGCTTTTAATGTCAATTTGTAGTGAAAACACACAACATAGCTAGGCAATACTTGCACACAGCCTAAGAAGGTGGTTGATAGAAAAAGGAAAATAAGTCCTGTCTGCACCATGTTATAATTAGAGAGCAAAGTGAGTTATTTAGATGGAATGGGATCTGCTTTTAGCAGTCTCCAAAATTTGTATACTTTCCATAAAGTCTATGGGACAGAGTAGCACTATGAATCTTGGAAGGACAACAGATGACTTTGTGGAAAAGAGGTCCTCACCAAGAGGTCAAAGTTCAGCTCCCTTTGAGGGTTAGCTGATGAGTGAGATGAGTGCTTTATCTGTTTTTTCTATCTGAGTCCTTCGACTCTTCTAAATTTTTTTGTGGGGCAAAATATATGATCTGTATTTAGTACCTTGACTTTTTGATATAGGTCCTAAACACCCTGTTACTCATAATTGTGTAGACCTAGAGGCAAGTTTTACCATATGTATGATCAGGAGAAATCCTGGAGTAACAGCAGGTGAGGGCAATAAGCCAAAGAGCAATAATCACCCCTCTTAGTATTAATCTTCAGAATTGGATTAGGCCCAATTAGCCCAGAGTCTTGGGGGCACCTGGACCATGAACTGCTGGGCATTTGAAAGATCATGGGTCAGGTTTTGTAAGAATTAAATCCTTATTGCTACTTTCTTCTACTCCCGAAGCACCTGCGATCTATTCCAACTCCAAGTTTCTGGGCTTTTATGATAGCATGGTCATGTCGGACAGTATTTAGCTAGCCAGGTGACAAAAATGGCATTTACTTTTACTTTCAAATGATTCCCGCTCCAAAATATTTTCTTATGAGATATATGCCAAAAAGATACCACATGGGACAGTTTGGTAATGCAACGGGTAGAGTACCAGCCCCAAAGTCAGGAGGACCTGAGTTTAAATTAGTGCTGAGACATGTGCTAGTTTTGTGACCCTGGGCAAGTCACTTACTCCTGATTGCCTTCAAAAACCAAACCAAAACAACAAACAAAAAAGATGCTACAACACATCATCACATTCATCCTCCTTAATGTTGGTTGAAGGATTAATGGGGGAAGTAAATGTGGCTGACTCACAAAATAAGCTATAGAAGGGATAAGCTTCCTGAAAACACGGCAAGTTAGTGGAAAATGTCATGGGCCAGCAGTCATTTTAGGTCTGCTTAGAAAGCTCCAAAATTCCAAGGTTCCGATATGAAATGATTGTGTTTATTATCAGATTACCAGTGTATAGTTCTATGCAGGATAGAGAAAGGCCTGAGCTAAAGAGCCTCTGACTCGTGATCGTCTCTCTTTGTTCTGAATTCTTGGACTGAATATTTGACATTGAATCTCCCTGGCCCTCAGGCTCCTCATCTGTAATAATGGGAAAATGATATCTGCCAGTTTCCTACATCTCAGAAATTTGTGAAGACGGATGATGGGATGCCTTGTAAGCCATCTGAGCCCTCAGGAGAATGACTGAATTTTGTATTCTCAGAAGAATATATACAGGTTACCCTTATTCTTGTTATACATGGTAATCATTTTTTCTAGATGTGTCTGCACGACGCATCCTGGATTGAGAGTATACATGAACATAGAGAAGTTTCTATACTACAGCACTTTGCATATTCACTCATCTAACAGGCAGCACCTCCCATACTACGCTTGAATGTAGAAAGTACCAGGAGAACAACAGAAACCACATTTGACCACTTTGGAGTAAATAAAACAATGATATATGTTTTTGTTATGGAACAAGACCTGATAAGGCAATCTTGAGATTGGCTGACTGATCTTTACACAAAGTGGAATTGATAGATCTAGATTGAAAATATTTGTTCCCAACCTTATCCCACCCCAATATATTAAAGAAAGCATTCATTCTGATCCTACCTTATCATATTAAAGACACTCAGCAAAGTGGTAGAATGAAAAGAGCAATTCATGTGGAATTGGATGAATTGGACTTAAACCCCAGCTTTACTGCTTCCTAAACTTACATGATATTGGGACCACTTGATTAATGTAAGCCTAAAGGTCTTCATTTATAAAATGAAAGGGTTGGAATGTGATGAGCTCTAGGTTCCTTCTAGATCTAGCATATGTGATTCTATGAACCTAAGGAGCAGGGGCAGATATTGAGCAACTAGGTGGCTCCATAGTGGATAGACAGCATGCGGGAACTGAAACCAGGTAGACTCCCCTGCAAGTCACTTCCCTTCTTTGCACCTTGGCTTAAGGAGAACAATAGCACTTACCTCACAGAGGTTTTGTGCGGATCCAGTGAGATAGCTTAGATAAAGTGCTTTGTGAGCCTGGAAGCACTATATAAATGCGCTGGTTTTGTTATTTATTATTGCTGTTATGTAGCTGAGATGGAAAAGATAACAATGCTGGTCTTTCTTGAGTTTGGAAGAGGTACCAGAAAGTCATGATAACTGCACCTTCCGTAGGAGCCTGGAAAGTCAGAACAACTCTAATACATCTGCTGCTGGCTAGACCATTCAGATTCTGAATGACCTACCTAAAGGAGTCTGACTCCATTACCATTGGTTCTCTATGGCGCATGGCAGTACTGCTGAAACAGGATTTGAATACTTTGGGGCTAAAGAACTAAGCCTTCCCCTCCCCCTTGTACTCATCTATTCCATTCTAAAGGTTGTTTTACAGTCAACCAAGAGTCAATCAATGGGATCCTGACATACTTTAACTCCCTTTTTAGTTCTACTTCCGATCATGGAAGTTCAGAAAACTTCACCCCAAACCATACATTTTGTCTGGCATAGAAATGAATCTTGGGAGTTGGACAAGGGTGCCTCAAGATCTAAGGAGGGGCTATTGAATTCAAAGAGATTAATCCAGCCTCCTGTATGCTCTATGGTAGTGGTTTTGGGGTGGAGATGGCCACAAGAGCCATACTAACAGGAAACCAGTTTTCTTCATCTTCAGTATTGGACCCTTTGAAGGCTAATGGTATCTTTTTCTTCATTACACAGTCTGCATCCCATAATGTCAAAATTCTAGAGCAAGCACTCGAGTTTTGTACATTAAAAAAATAAAAAACCCTTCAAATCTATTACCATAAAAATGAGCCTCTTCTCTGTCATAGCTCAAAATTCTCCCTGACATTCAACTGACTGATCAGTAGTCCTGGGTTTTATAGTGGGAGACTTCCTGCATTCCTCTTTGATCTGATTTTCCCCCTATTAATAGACAATTATAGGCTCTTTAAATCCCAGAGGTTCAGAGACAGCAAATAATTACCAGTGGCAATTTTAGAATAAAGCCCATCTAAATGAGTTCAGTTAAATTATGCAATACTAAGTAGCAGAGGTTTTTTATTTTAAACAAGAATAGCTGACGAAAACCCCAAACAATGGTTACCCGTCCTCCAATTCCTCCTGACAGCTGCCTGTTAAACTTCTGACCTGTTTGTAAAAAGCTTCACACCAGCTACCAAAGGGATATACACATGATTGCAAACTTCTGTTCTAAGGACATTAAATAAATTATTTCTTTAAGATCATATGGCAGATCTATAATTAATTAAACCCACCACGATATTACTGCAAAATAATTTAGCTTTTCTAAAAAGGTAAATGTAATTTGCCGATCTGGTATTTGGAAGAATGCTTAGCCCAAAATCAATTCCTTTAGTTTCTAGAGAATAGGAACTAGAAGCAATCTCATTTTAATTATATCTCTTTATTGCTAACAAAGGAATGATTTATGCAATTAAATTAACTGGCTAGAAAATTATTCTCAGCTGGGCTGTCCTAATTCTTTGCTTTCTGAATTGCAGGCTCTCACACTTTCCGATGTAGATTAATTTTTCTGATATGCAAACAATGCTTCTTGTGTTCGCCTATTCCATTATTTTTATTCAAAAGCCCCCTTTTCTTCTTGCCAACGACATGAGTAATATTTGTTGAACTGCTGGGCTTTGACTATTTTTTTTATGTAGTAAGATGAAAAAGATCTTTTTTCTCCAACCTCGTTATTTCAGCACAGAGCAAGGTTTGAGGGTTTCTTATCTATGGTGCAAGAACAGCACTGAAAACATGGAGAAATTGCAAAGATGTCAAAAAGGCTGCAAACTTTTGAAAGAGCTTTCAGCAATGGCTAAAAGTCACAAATTAGCCAAAGCTTTGAGAATCATCCTTCTTCATTGCCCTCTTCTGTCTTTTCCTATCTTGTCCTCTCTGAAACTCCTCGGCCCCTCTTACCCAAACTCTCCAGCTCCAGACCCTATCTGTCCGCCCTACTTTTTTCCCTCACAAAATAGAAGGCAGTGTAGTGTAATGGAGGTAGGGATGAGGAAAGACTACATTCAGAATCAGAACCTGGGTTCACATCCAGACTGCTACTGTGAACTACATGACTTTGAGTATCCTCATCAGTAAAATTAGGTTGGCCTAGATGACCTCTAAAGTTCTTTCTAGCTGTAAATCCTATTATCCTACAGATTAGCAATTTATGTCTGGTTCCTGAACCATGCTAGAGAACACCCAAAGGAACCCAGGGACTCCCAGAACTCCTTCAAGAGAAAATTAAGTGGAAGAAGGGAGGCAGAAGCAGCTTGTGTTCAGCGTAAGGATCCCTGAGTCAAGCAGCCACCTGGACTTCTCAGACCTGTACTGACTCAAACCTCTAGGGGCTCAGAAGGGTATGAAAGATACTCTGCTCTCAGGCAATATTTATCAAGAGCACTGTGTGCAGGGAGCTGGAGGCATTACTATTAGGCAAAAGCATGGTTTAGTGAAAAGAGCTTTCAAGTCACTTGGCTTTGAGTACTGACTCTGCCACTTTATCATCTGTATGATCTTGAGTAAGTTATTTAACATCCACCAGCCTCACTTTCCCTATCTGGAGAATAGGGACAGTATCTGTATTAGCAACTTCAAAGGGTTGTTGTAGGGAAAGCATTTTGTAATCCATAAAATGTTATATAAGCATGAATTATTATTTCCATGAAAACAGCAAGAAGAAATTCTCCCTATTCTTAAGGAAATGCCACTCTCATGGAAATTTTCTTATAAAGTAGAAAATCACATTACATAATACCCAGTTTCCCATTATTTGGTAAGATGTATGAGGCTGTAAGTATAGAAGGACTGTACACTTGTTAACCCAGATAAATTGTCTTTCAATAAAGAATTCATCACAGGATGATCAATTTAGAACTGCCCTAATTTTATACAAGACAACTGAGGCTAGATGTTGAGTGACTTGAATAAGGTCATAGAGTACAATGAAAGAAGAGCTCGAATTTAAACCTGGATACTCTGACTCCAAATCCATTTCCACAGTACCCATTGCTCAAGTGATCCTTAGCATGAGAATGTGTCTTTAAACATATGTGTATGCGTATGTATATATATATATATATATATATATATATATATATATATATACACATGTACATACACACAGTTGCATAATATATAATTTTTATTTATATTCTAAACAATAGCAAGCAAGGAAATTAAATAATCTGAAAAGACAGATAAGCATACAAAAGAAGGAATAAGAGTTTACATAAAGTTCTTAGCAGTTAATAAGGTAAAGCTAAATAATTTAACCAACAAGCAAGACTTCCCAAAAAAGTTTTTGTTCTGGGTCTGTCTGAAGTTTTCCTACCTTCAATCTTCTTGAGTCTACACAATTAACATATTAAGAAATCAAGCTCTGATTTGTAGTATTTGCCAAGTTTCCAAGATGTAAAAGTTTCCCTAAAAATTTAACAATTGGCTCTCTCCAACTCATTTGAGTTAGCTCTAGCAACTCAACCTTCCTTCCTTCTTTTTTTCTTCCTTTTCCTTCTTCCTTCCTTTCTCCTTTCCTTCTCTCCTTCCTTTTGTCTTTCCTTTCTCTGCTCCTTCCTTCCCTTCTTTCCAATCCATATACAGTTCTGCTCACGTCACTTTGCATTTCTTCATGTCGATCTTCCAAAATTTCCTCATATGCTTCATATGTATTGCTTTTACAGTAAAACAACATTCTATTAATATAGCATAATTTATTCAACCATATTCTAATTACTGGAAAATTGGACATTTTCATTTTGCTATTACAAATAGGAGCTACAATTATTTTTCTACAGATAGTTTTTTCCCACTTCATGATATTTTCAAATCAAATCTTATCAAAAAAATTTATAACAAAAACATTTGAACAAGGCTATATTCTTTTTAGTAAAACAGAATGGAAAGAGAGAGAAAGCAAAATGAAGAGGATGAGGAAAATAGTTGTATCTATTTTTCCCTTTTTATCATTAAATGTCTAATAAAGATATGAATTTATTTCTGCACTCTACTTACAGCCACTCTTGGTTTTTCTCAAAATGATCTCCCCCACATCTGGGGGAGATGGCATTGATTTTATCAAGCATCATGGTACAGAATATTACAGAAACTACTCAGTGAGATCTACAACAACTCACAAGAGACCTGCCCAAACAATCCACACAGGAAACACCAAAAGAATAAATGATACTTATTGTTCAGATGAAAACATTCAATTGGAATGGTAGCCCATTGAACTGGTCATTTAGTGCATATATCTTGGGCAGGCTCTACAAATGAGAAATGAACTGCACTTAGAATTAACAAGAGGATATTAGACTGGATTAAATTTGGGATATTGAGCAATACTCTCAACTGTCCCAAGATGCTCCCTGAAAAAAAAGCCATATCTAATACCAAAATGCTTCCAGAGATGTTATGTAACTACCAGACAAGGAATACCATAATCTCTAAAGAATCTAACTTTAGGGCAGTCCAAAGAGAGATTCGTGTTGGGAATAAGTATACTGAGGTGGATTAACAATGGTTATATGATACAAGAAATAGTATACAAGTAATTGTCCAAAATATATATGATCAGAAAAGGGGATAGGATAGTCACATAGGATTAGTAAGGGATAAGAAGTGGAAAGTACTACACTGGTGTCCACACAATTTAAAAAATAAAGCTTAGAAAGCCTTTCCCCCTCATGTTAAATAGATCTATGAAATATTTATGAGGAGACAAAGGCAAGAATCATCCAAGATGAGGTAATTGAAATATTAAAATATTCATTCATGTATGCATACATGCATCCACTTATTTATTTATTCTTGGTGAGGCAATTGGGGTTAGCTAATTTCCTCTGGGCCATACAGCTAGTGTGTCAAGTTTCTGAGACCAGATTTGAACTCAGGCACTCCTGACACTAGGGTCGGTGCTCTATACAGAGTCATTGAAAGATTAAAGCAAGTACAAAGAAAATTGAAGGTCCAGGGACCTATCTCTTTAACAAGAGAAACCCAGAAGAGAAATGACGTACTGATTTCTACCGGAGATGTCATGAATAGACATTCCAGGTTCTAGGTAATCCCTCAGATACCAACCTTCATAAAATTGGGACCATTACTCTTTAGGTGGTTACTGTGTTGCTGTTTTTCCCAGTAAGGCATTTCGTCCATTACTTATAATAACATGCATGGGCTTATCCATACCTAAATACTTAAAATATGTTTTAGTGTGCCTATTCCCATCATGTAGTAGCCTTCATATGTGTGGATATCTGTATTACTCTTATAAGATGATGAGTAGGTAGGTAGCCACCATTAGTTTCACTGGCACAGGCACTCCCTCCACTGATTCATAATGTGACTTTGCCATGCCTTAGAACAGATATCAAACTCACCACCCAAAGGCCCCAAGCAGTAGAACCAGAAGAAAACATCATTTTCAGTTCAGTTATTTTTCAGTTGTGTCCAACTTTTTATGACCCCATTAGAAAAGATACTGGACTGGTTTGTCCTTTCCTTCTCCAGCTCATTTTACAGATGAGGAGTGTAAGGCAAACAGTGTTAAGTGATTTGTCCTGGGTTACACAGCTACTAAGTGTCTGAGGACAGATTTGAATTCAGAAAGATGAGTCTTCCTGACTCCATGTCAGTACTCTATCCACTGAGCAATCTAACTGCTCAAAATAGCATTAGTGTTTAACAAAATAAGTAAAAATACAACATAGATAATGCTAATTTGTGGGTTTTCTAAGACTATATGCAGTCCACAAGAATCTTTATGAATGAGTTAGTTGCTCCCTCTTTCCTATTTGAGTTGGATACTACTAGAAGACCTGAGTTTTGGACCAAAAACCTCAGCAGGTGGCCACCCTTCTCATTCTGAGCCGCTCTGCCTTGGGTCAGTCTAGTCTTCAGGCAACAAACATAGACTCTATCCTTAGATTAAAATGCCAAGCTTTTCCAGTTTGATACAATCTGCCAAAGCTTGTACTTCATTGAAATATCACCCCTACTTCCCCATTCTACATCAGAATGAAGCATTAAGTGTATTTATTTGATGTGTTTGTTAAATATATATATATCAATTGTCCCTTAATTTTACTCTACTTTTTTTGTCCAAGGTTTTGGGCAGCCTTTTTTATTTCATTCATCTGTAAAATAGATAAGTATGCAATTTATATTTTTGTAAAAACATTAAACACATGAATTCAAATCCTGACTTTATCAGTCTCTACTTGTGTGATTTGGGGCAATTCACGTTATTCCCCCACTGATCTCAATTTCCATATCTCTAAAAAGAGGTTTGGATTCCAGTCCATGTCTCTTTATCTACATATCCACAAATGATACCAATGATACAGTCACAGCTCCATCCTCCAAACCAATATGAAAAACTTTGCAAACACATCACTAAAATCATGGTGCTCTAATAGAAAACCTTCTGCAGCTCCCCATTACCAACTAAATATATAAATTCCTAGCATTCAAGATCATCCTTAATCTGACTCCAGCCACTGATCATACCGATCTCATTTGTCTTTCTTTTTCACATATTCTCCACACTAGCCAAATTAGGCTATTCTCACTCTTCCCACTGCCTCTCCTATCTTTGTGGTTCTACTTTTCCTTTTACCTATGAAGAAAATGGACACTATTCCCTCTTTATTCATTTATTTATTGAAGTCTTTCTCTTACTTTGAGGTCTGATATAGATACTATTTACTCTATGAGGTTTTCTTTGACCATTTTAGCTGAAAACGATCTCCCTCTCCTCCAATTCCTTATAACCCTTACCTGAACTTCTCCTTTCCATTCATCTCACTGTTCCTTATATCAAAGCTCTTCATGTACCTGACTTCTCCATCCCCTACATTAAATTATAAACTACCCGAGAGTAGGATTTATATTTTCCTTCATTCCTCCCTCCCTCCCACCCCAGTCTCTTGCACAGTATTTCACATAATAATTAGTAAACACTTAGTAAATATTTGTTGAACAAAACTGAATTTGTAAAGCACTTTCTAGTTTATATAGGGGTTATACAGCACTTAATCTTCAGGACAATTTTGTAAATGGGGAGGGCAGTATTCATAATCTATATTTTACACATGAAAGAAGTAAAGGTCAAGAAAATTAAAATCATAAAGCTAAGAAGACTTAGAGATGAAATTCAAACCCAGAATTGGTATGTACATAGGAGAAAGTATGTAGTAAAGAAGATAAACTGAAATATGAAGCTGGGAAATAATAGCCCAAATGATGTTATGTAGCCAATTAAGGTAAAAGCCTGTAGCGTTGCCCTCTCACCTCATGCTCTATAGGGCTATGTAACATTCTGACACAACTTCAACTTGTTTACTGTATAGATTGCCTTGGCCACTATAGGACAATCCCTAATCCTAGAGGTAGATGAAATTTAGTTAGGATAAATATCAAGTTCTATGTATGGATTCAAAAAATCAATTTCAAAAAGGACTACCATGTACAAAAATACTTATAAAAACTCTTTTTGTGATGGCAAAGAATTAGAAATTGAGGGGATGTCCATCAGTTGGGGAATGGCTGAGCAACTTGTGGTATATGAATGCAGTGGAACACTATTGTGCTGTAAGAGATGACGTGCAGACATATTTCAGAAGAAACTAGACTTACATAAACTGATGCTGCCCTCATGTTACAAGTCTTCTTGATACTCCTTCTGCTAGATAACCTAAATTCCCATTTCCTCAGTCACCTTAAACCCCATGTCCTACTCCTCCATTTCATCTGCAGTTTATTTATCACATATTAATAATGTTTGATGTGAACTTTATGTTATTAGAATCTCACTTCAGAATGTCCCCTGACCCCAATAACTCTCTAGGATTGCTGGAGATGGCTACAAGATATTTTGAGTTCCCCCAGTTCCCGGATCCATTTATTTTGGGTCCCCACATCTAGTTCTTTTGGGGGGTCTCCCTACATGTGATTCATGTGTGCTTCTATGTGGACAACTTGATGAAAATCCCATATAATGTAAACCATCCAGAAAATGGGAGAGGGAACCACTCTTCCTTTCCAAATCTCTCTGCCAAATGACCAAATAAATTTCTAAAACTATTTTAGCTTTTGGGGTTTGTTCTCATGAACTCCTCAGCCACATGTAGAAAAGTTACTTTCAGTGTTTTTTATCATTACCTATAAGATTTCTTTTATACCCCACCCTTATCCATTCCTCTAACACAATTTCTTATTTCTATCAAAGACAGCACTATTTTTCCAATCTCCTAAATTTGTAACTCTGACGTTAGCTTTTGACTTACTTTCTCTCACACTCCATATTCAAGAAGTTGGAAAATCTTGTTTCCTCTGCTTCCACATCTCTCCCACCATACTCCTTCTCTCTATTTTCAAAGCTTCCACACCTCAGTTCAGGCCTAGCCAGGATTAACAGAATGGCCTGCTAATTGGATACACTGTCTTAAGTATTTCTTCATTCTCCTTTGTGGTCATGTCACTCCTCTGTTCAATAAACGCTAATGGTTCCTTGTTACTTCTAGACACATGCATGTATTATTTGGTTTCGTTTTTAAAGATCTTTACCATCTGGCTCCAACCTTTCCAGCCTCCTCTTCACTCACCCAGCAGTTCACCCAAACTGCCTTCTGCTCCTCACTCGTAGTACTCTATCTTCCATCCCTGTGCTGTTTGCTTTGGCTCTCCCCCATCCATGCCTAAATTGAACTCCTTCCTCGCTTCCTCTACAGAATCTCACTTCAGGATGCAAATGGAGCGCTCCTTTCTATGTCAAGTCTTTCTCAATGCTGCATACTCAGACTGCCAAACTGCTTCACATTTATCTACTTTGTTATTTTGTGTTCATCCTATATTTACTTGTGAATACATTGTCTCCGTTGGTAGAATGTGAGCACCTTAACAGAAGAAATTGTTTCACTTGCTTATATTCCCAGTGACTGGCATGAGGTATATGCTAAACGCTTATAGATTAATCATGAGGAAGTTAACTACTGTCTCATTGTCTTCATCTGTAAAATGGGGATAATATATCTAGTGCCTACAATATAACAGTAAAAGGAACCTTGAAATAAATGTTTGTAAAGTGCTATATAATTACCGGTTATTACTAAGGAAGTCAAAGATTCTAAAAGAGGGAGATTTGAAAAGCATGGGGAATATTTTGCGTGAAGACACACAGAGAAGAGATGGAATGTCAATAGGTTAAACTGGGAACACTGGGTGGAAGCTGAAGAAAGGCAGATCTGGGCTTGATGTAAAGAAAAACGTCCTTAACAAGTGCCTGAAGGGGAACAGGCTGCTTTGGCATTTGGTGAGTTTGTCCTGATGGAGAGTTTTAAGGGGAAGGTTGGGTGACTACATATAGAATTAAGAAGAAGCTATTTTCAACAAGGTGCAGATGAGAAAAGATGCTTCTGGGGTCCCATCTAACTTTGAGAGCCTGTATTTGTAGCATTTTATGGCAGCCAAGACAAACTTGGAGCTATTGTGTTTAGCTTTTGGTCACTGTAAAAGGGTTAATTTCTTTCACTGACTGACTGTGCTATCAGAGGGAAGCAAAGGCAGGGATAGGGTGGTTTCAGAACCTCAACAAAGGGTTCTGAGACCTTCTTGGGAAACTTTAAAGAGCTCAGCGGAACCAATCAACACCCCAAACTTCCCTAAGAGGAGACCTGGGGAGCAGAAGCATTGCATCTTTGATCAAATGAACTTGCTAAGCCTGTTTCATCTGTAAAATGATGATACCTTACCACTCACCACTGGAAGACCACTTACTTCAGGGGATAGGAGGAAGGATCTAAAGGGATGAAGTATAAAATGTTTTGCAAACCATCAAGCACTATGTAAGTGGCAGCTATTATACGATTGTAACCAATCTCATTTTCTCATCTATGTAAACATGTCCTTTACACATACATCTCATAGAAGGTCTTTTGAGAAATGAGATTGGATATATAACATGTATATATATATATACATATATATATATATATATATATATATATATGTATATATATATATAATATGTAGATAAGTATGCTCATATAATGGAAAGAGTCCTGGACCTGAAGTCAGACAACCTGGTTTTGAGCCTTGGCTACAACACTAACTTGTTGTTACCTTAGGCACTTACATTCTCTGACCCAGTTCTCATGCATAAAATGGAATAATAGTTGCATTACCTATCTCCAATTTAGTTCTTGTCACACATTTTAATTAAACTGACTCTGGTTTTTACTGAAATACACTCATTTTCCTATTGCTATTGCCACCAGGAGGCATAATACGACTTGTATAACTCATATTAATCTTTTTTTTAAAAAAACCTTGAAATTAAAAAAATAATTCCAAAGTAATTCCCCACATAGCCAAAAGAAGCTTACATCTTTCTTATTAGATCACTGCTTTCCTCTACTCATGAAGGAGGGACACCTATGAGGTATTTGATCTCCGTAAGGCAATGGCAACGCATCCCTGACTTCCAAACCTACCAACTCTGTAACATGGAATCATACTTAATTATTCTGGTCTAAAATTTCATGACTCTGGGACAATTAGGTGGAGCAGTGAATAGAGCACTGGCCCTGGAGTCAGGAGAGCCTGAGTTCAAATCTGACCTCAGATACTTGACACTAGCAGTGTGACCTTGGACAAGTCACTTAACCCCAATTGCCTCTTTCTTCTCCAACCACAAAAAACAAAATTTTGTGATTCTTTATTATTATTATTTGTGATTCTTGTAATATTGCTTATTGTATATGAAACTGCTGACAGTTATTGCAACTATAAGAAGGGTCAGTATTTTGAGTTATTTAATATTGATGATAATTTCTGTTCTAATTCATTCTTACATTTCTCACCCAATTCCCCATGATCAAGGAGATGCATTTTTGCAGGATAAGCGTATGGGATTTAAGGACTTTGTCTATTTTTACAAAACAGACCAGGTTGGCCTATTTAGGAATCAAAAGTATTCACCTAAACCTCATTTGTATCATATTAATTAACACCAGTGGAAGCAAGCACACATAGTTGGGCAATAGGACAGGAGTATTCTTGCCACCCTTTGTTATAAGGTGCTAACTTTTAATCCCAGTAGCCTTTAGTTACCTTGGGGGTGTAGGGGACATGGTACATAGTAGAAAAAAACAATAGGTTCAGAGTCAAATCGAGGTTCTGATCTCAGCTCTTTCCTAATGTTCTAAGGACACTAAATTATAAACAATTAGAACTGGAGGGGATATTAGAGGCCATCTAGTCCAACCCCTTCATTTTACAAATGAGAAAATTGAAGCAAGCAGGAAACTATGGTGAATTATGTAGAAAAATTATTTCAGACAAGCAGGTTGTTATGAGACTATTAGAACTAGCAAACATTTAAATAACATACTTAAAGTTTACAGTTATGTGTGTGTTCATATATATAAAATGATCAAATATGTGTGTGTTCATATATGTATCTGTAGTAGGTACTATGGCATTTCTTTCCCAATTTTATGCTAAAAAGATAGAAGCCCAGAAGTTGTCACCTTCCCAAAGTCATGTGATCAGCTAATTGTCTGAGGTAGTATTTGAACCCAGGTCTCTTGACTCTGTGTCTAGGTCACTTTCTTCTATACCAAGCTATCTCTCAAGTAACAGCCAGGAAACAACCACCCAACCTAACTCCTTTTCTGTCTCTTTAGGCTAATAGCTTAAAAAGGCATGGGGAACAGCAAAAACAGGCCTTAGTGTTCTGAAGGTAGCTGCAGACTGCCTGGCAGAAATATCCAGGCATCTCTGACAGCTGTGCGAAGGTGATAAGTACCAAAGACGCGGGAGTACAGACAAAGCCCTGATTTTTTACAGGATTTATTTTTGCTGATTCCCTATCAAAAGGATAAGACAAAAACATTTCATAGAAATTTAAGATGACTAGCAGAGAGACTATTTCTAGAATTTCTTTTGGTTCCCATGTCCAACTTTTCAGGCATGACTATTACTTACAAATATTTTGGGCTTTTATTTTCTATACCTTCAAATTTAAAAAGTTGGATCACTGGTAATTCAAGTTGTGTTATGCCCCCTGGTGGCAATACGGATACGACGATGAGAAGTGTATTTCAATCAAAGGGATAGAGCCAACTTAATTGGAATATGTGGTAGGCACTGAATCTGAAAATAGAATTTAGCATAAAACTTCTCTGATGCTACTAAAAATAGGAGACATCCTGTTAAGCTATAATCAGATGCATTAACTTCGGCCTGTAAGGTGCAAATTTCAATTTCTCTTGCTTTGTCATAAAAGGGATTAGTTCCTTGAAACATGTCAGTTAAACGTGAAATTAAATATTTGCTCTACCCGTAGCAAAGTAGGCTGACTAGATATAAAAAATAACTGGAGGCTGCTTTCTGTATCTTCATAGCAATATTTTTAAAGTTCTACATTTCTCTCCTCAAAATCTTAATTGAGTCTGGATTAAATAAACTTGGAATAATTATATATAGGGCTAAAAGGGTGGTTTTCAGATTGATTCTGAGTGGGAAACTAAGTCTAAATTTTACAATTTAAACTTCATATGTCATATAACATCTAGATTTTAAAGAGGTTTACAGTTAAGACCATGAGCCAAGGATCACTTCTCTTCCTCCAGGCATGTAGGGCAAAGTTTCAGATACTACATTTGATGATAACCTATATGTTTTAAGGACACTTGATGGGAGTGTGTAGGAAAAGCGCTATGAGCCCCTACTGTTAACATTTTCAACAAACAAAGGAAAATTAAACTGCTGGCTAGTTTGGGGGCTATTATATCCCAACTTTGCATTGCTTGCTTTGTGGAGAATAGAACTCATCTAGTCATCAGGCATGTCTGCTCCATAAGACACTCCTACATGTGGCCCAGAGGGAAGAACATCAGGTTTAGGAACATATAGGTTTGAATCGTGCCTTCTTCTGGATAACTCTGGACAAGTCATTAAAACCTCGCCGAACATCTTTTTTCTCGATTGCAAAATGGCTATGATAACAGCACTTACCTCACAAGTCAATATGAACATCAAGTGACATAATGGATGTAAGAATGCTGATATACATAATGTCAAATTGTCATATAAATGGGAGTTGCTCTCATTGCTTCACTTAGAAAAGAACAGAGCTGCAAAGAAGCTCTCCAAAATGGTATGAAATAACTCAAATCCTCCTCCAAAGTGAACAAAAACACATTAATAGCCGCCGCAATTTTTTTGGCTCCCCCTCACTACTTCTGACAAGCAACCAGAGCCCAGACACATGACTCCTGAGGCAAATTACTTTATGTACAAGTTATTTCTTTAAAAGTAGTTTTAAAGCATTTTCTGTATTTTAGAAGATCGTTATGTATCAAAGCATGTTTTAATTCACATCCAGAGAGCCCCACAGTCTATTTATCCTAATACTCAAACTGTCTGACTTGATTATTCCCTTTCTCAAAAATATGAAATTTAACATGCTTGAAGCTATGTACAAATAAAATGAAGCAATTCAGCTCCGTCTAAATTCTAAACATCTTTCTTTTTAGCTCAGCAGTTTTTCCATCTATCTTAACTGTGCACATCCCCACTGCCTTTTCCATGGCTTCATGGTATTTCTCCAAAGTACTTTTCAATTTGAGGAAGATTTCTTAGAAGGAAGAATGAAAGGCCATGGGTTTTATTTTAAATAAACTAGAACTTACCTGAATATTTCCTAAAATATATGATCTCTCTATGTATAGTCTCCATTGAGAGATCACCACCCGTTCACACCTAAGTAACACTTAAAAGTTATCATCTAGCATTCAACCCTCTGAAGAAGCGTTCCTCTAGTATAGTTAGGGTGGTCATCAGATAATATTCAGTAAATAGCTGTCCACTGACAGCTAGGTGGCACACTAGATAGAATTCTGGGACTAGAATCAGAAGACCCAAGTTCAAATTCAGCCTCAAATACTTACCAGTTTGGTGACCCTGGGCACGTCACTTAAGTTTTGTTTGCCTTGTGTCTTTAACTGAAAAACAAGGATAAAAACTGCATCTCTATTACAGGGTTGTTGAGTAAATAAAATGAGATATTTGGAAATCATTGAGCACAGTGTCTGACACATAATTGGCACTTAAAATATTTATTCCATTCCCCTTATTATTAATAACTGTAATAATTACAGCTAATTTTTAGAGCATTAAAATTTACAGAGTACTATATAAATATACAGACACATATATACATATCCATCCATATTATACATATATACACTTATTAGGTCTTCAAAACCGCCTGTTGTCTATTCTATTGCTAGCCCCATTTTACAGATGAAGAGAGTCTGAAAGGGGACGCCAAAGAGTCACCTCAAACTTAGCTGTGTTTCATTCAAATTTTGACTATTTCATATACTTCTAACACCAGCATCTACTATTCTTTTCAATTGCGTATCTAAGTCAATGTGGAATTTAAAAGTGAGATCCTTTTTTTTTATTTTATTTTTTTTTTTATTTTAAATAAATTTATTTAACTTTTTACATTCATTTTCACAAGATTTTGGGTTCCAAAATTTTCTCCCCATTTGTGCCCTCCCCCCTCCCCAATACACTAGACATTCTAATTACCCATATCACCAATC
>JAQQSK010000377.1:0-21279 GCA_028658325.1 Potorous gilbertii
GGAGGTATGATAGAAGAGAGGGCAGATTGGTGATAGGGGAAATTAGAATGCTCAGTGTACTGGGGTGGGGGGAGGGGACAAATGGGGAGAAAATTTTGGAACCCCAAATTTTGTGAAAACGAATGTAAAAAGTTAAATAAATTTATATTTAAAAAAAACAGGCTCAATCAGGAGATGGAGTATGTGGCATGCTTCCATTAAATGTCAGAAATGATTAAATAGTTTAGAATGAACTGATACAAGCTACAGACACCAAGGACAACAAAAAAATTTTTTTTGTCTTCTTTTGTTTCTCCTGAAGGAAAGAGGCCTAGCATCCAGAATTTTTTCCTCTTAAAAAATCATTTGATGCAGAGACTGGAATGGGTAAACATTTCAACACGGAAAGAAAATGAGCAAGTTTTGAAACCTAGCTGAAGAGATGTTTTTCATCAAAGAGGAAAGAGTTGGAGGGCAGAGCAGAGATGGCAGAGTAACAGCATGGACTTTCTAGAGTTCTCCCCTGAAGCCCAGCCAAATACCTGTAAAAAATGGCTTTAAACAAAATCTGGAGCTACAGAACCCACAGAATGATGGAGTGAAGCAAATCTCTAACCCAAGACAACCTGGAAGGTCACTGGGAAGTGTCTATCACACTGCCCTGAAAGGAGAGCACAGCCCAGTGTGGGCCAGGTAGGCACAGACAGGATCTAAGCAGATCTTGGGGAGACTGAATCTCTTACACCTGTGGAGGTTTCCACAGTTCATGACCCCAAAATGTTGAAGAAAAATTGGAAGGTTAGGAGAAAAAACCTGTATGAGAGAGAGTAGAGTGAGTCCAGCTCCAGCCCCAGGGAGGCAGAGCAGGGAGGAGGAACCTGTGGCAGGCACAGCAGGGGCAGGGGCAATGGCAGCTATAGCCGCTGTTTCTGGAGCTGCAGGCCCACAGGTTGTGGATGGTTTGAATGTTGATAGTACACCACCCACCCCCACTGGAAGCAGAGAACTACCTTGACAAAGAGCTCAAAAGTCAAGTAAATGGCTGGAGAAATGAGCAAAAACTCAAAAAGACTCAGACTATAGAATCTTACTTTGGTGACAAGGAAGACCAAAGCATGCAAACAAAAGAAAGTCAAAACTCCTCCATCCAAAGCCTCCAAGAAAAATATGAATTGGTCTCAGGCCATGGAAGAGCTCAAAAGGGATTTTGAAAATCAAGTAAGAGAAGTAGAGCAAAAGTGGGGAAGGGAAATAAGAGTGATGCAAGAAAATCATGAAAAAGAAGTCAATTGTTTGCTAACCCCAAAAAAATGCTTTAGAAAATATCACTTTGAGAGCAGAGCTAAGATGGCAGAGTGAGAGCAACTACTCACCCAAGCTCTAAGACAAACTCCTTCAGATACTTCTAAAAAGGGAATCTAAACAAATTTTAGAGTGGCAGAATTCAATAGGAGACAGTGTGAGAGATTTCCAATCCAGAACAGAATGGAAGATCAACGAGAAGGATCTGTTGCACTGAGCTGGACGAGTGCACAGGCTGTACCAGCATAGACCCTGCCATAGCAAAGTCAAGCAGGAAGCCAAGGGAGGTCTGAAGTAGCAGCAGCACTGTGGAATCTCAAACATATCAGCCCAGGACAGGAGTTCAGTACAACTGAGCAAGAGAGAACACCAAAACTCCAAGTAACTACAGCTGCCACTCTTGGGACTATCCGCCTGCAGATTAAATATCTGTAAGTCACCTACTTAAACTTCTGGGAATCAAGATGACAGAGCGATTAGCAAATGCTTTACTTCTCCCCTTGTTGACCTTGAAAAACCTAGAGAATATTTCCCTAGGAAAAATCCTAGAATAGTGGGATCAACCAAAGGAGTAAATAGTCTCTTAGCCCATGAGGGTAGAAAAATCACAAAGAGGGTTCCCTCTTGTTGTGGCTGAAGGGGGCCAGTGCAGGACTAGAGACATCCCAGAGAGCCCCACCTCAGCAAACTGGGAGGAGATCCTGAGCCCTAGGGGGGTGGAGCCTGTAACTGCCAACACCAGGACCCCAGGCATACCTCAGCACAGCCAGGGGAATTGAGAAGACACTAGTGCAAACGGGATTCACCAGTGACTGAGACTGTCTGTGCTCAGGAGAGGAGACCCCCTGTGACCAGACCACCCTGCCCCGACACCTAACACAGCTAGCTCCAGGGTAACTCTGGGGAAACTCAGAAAGACTTCACCTGGCCTCTGTTTTGGCACACCAGCCAGCTCAGCACCAGGGAAGCTATAGCATTCTGGCTTCTAGCTGAAAGAACCAGGGGTCACAACACACAAAGCTTCAACATTTAAGCACAAGAACCCCTGTGCCCCAGAAGCAGAGATCCACTTGACAAGCCAGGAAAAGGGTGGTCATCATGAGCAAGAAGCAAACCAGAAAAGACCACAGAATCTTTCTATGGGGACAAGGACCAAAACACGAATACCAAAGAGGTTATCAGTGAGACTGTACTCCCATTTGAAACTTCAGAAGGGAATATGAACTGGTCTCAAGTCGAAAGAGCATTCTTGGAAAAGTTCAAGAAGGATTTTAAAAGTCAAATGAGGGAAGCAGAAGAAAAACTGGCCAATGATTTTAAAAATAAAAGAAATCATGTAAGAATTTAAAAGGAAAATTGGACAAATGGAGAAGTACAAAAACTAACTGGAGAAAATAACTCCTTAAAAGGAACAATTGGACAGATGGAAAAGGAGATGCAAAAGTTAACTGTAGAAAACAATTTGATAAAAATTAGAATTGGGCAAGTAGAAGTTAATGACTCTATGAGACATCAAGAATCTGTCAAACAGAATCTAAAGAATGAAAAGACAGAAGAAAATGTAAAATATCTAATTGGAAAAACAACTGACCTGGAAAATAGATGCAGGAGAGAAAATCTAAGAATTATTGGCCTACCAGAAAGCCATGATGACAAAAAGAGTCTGGACAATATCTTCCAAAAAATCATCAAGGAAAACTGCCCAGAAGTCCTAGATACAGAAGGCAAAACAGTCATTGAAAGAATCCACTGTTCATCTCCTGAAATGGATCCCACACTGAAAACACCAAGGAATATTGTTGCCAAATTCCAGAACTATCAAGTGAAGGAAAAAATACTGCACGCAGCCAGAAATAAACAATTCAAATATTGAGGAGTTACAGTCAGAACTACACAGGACATTGCAACTACTACATTAAAAGATTGTAGGGATTGGAATATGATATTCCATAAGGCAAAGGAGCTTGGACTACAATCAAGGATCATTTACCCAGCAAAACAGCATAATATTTCAGGCAAGGCGATGGATATTCAATGAAATAATTTTCCTAATGAAAAGACCAGAGCTCAATAGAAAATTCAATCTTCAAACACAAGTCTCAAGAGAGTCATAAAAAAGTAAACAGGGGAAAAAACTTGTTATTCAATATAGGCAAACTGTTTAGATCCCTATAAAGGAAGATGATACCTGTTAATCTTGAGAATTTTATATTTATTATGATATACAAAAAGAATATACATACAGAGAGGGAATGGGTATAAATTAAATGATGTGATGATAAAAATGTCATTTAAGGGTGTGAAGGGATTTTAAGGAGAGTTGTGAAAAGGAGGAAGCATAAAAAAGTAAATCATATCACAGGGAGAGGCACAAAAACATGGTACAGTAGGAAGAGAGGAGGGAGATGAGCACTGTTTGAGATTAGGTTCAAGGAGGGAGTAACAAAGTATAAAAATCTAACCACTAAGCATTAGGAAGAGAAAGGGGAAAGAAAATGGAGGGGAGGTTAAAAGGTAGGGAATAAAGTAGTAAGGAAAAAGGGGAGTAAAAAGGAGGGGGGCTAAAAGAAGGGAAGGAAGACTGAGGAAAGCGGTGGTCAAAAATAAAACTATTATGGAGGGAAAGGAGAAGGGAGAATTAAAAGCAAAAACAAGGGGAAACAGGATGAAAGGAAAGACACAGACAGCAATTATAACTGTGAATGTGAATGGAATGAACTGTCCCATAAAACGGAGATAGAGAGCACAATGGATTAAAAACCATAATCCAACAATATGTTGTTTACAACAAACACATCTGAAACAGGGGAATCCACACAGGGTAAATGTAAAAGGTTGGAGTAGAATATACTGTGCTTCAGCTGATGTAAAAAAAGCAGGAATAGCAGTCCTAATCTCAGACAAAGCAAAAGTAGAACTAGATCTAATCAAAAGAGATAAAGAAGGAAACTATACCCTGCTAAAAGGCACCGTAGACAACGAAGCAATATCATCACTAAACATATATGCTCCAAGTGGTATAGCATCCAAATTCTTAGAGGAGAAGTTGAGGGCGTTAGAGGAAGAAACAGAAACACTATACTAGTGGGGGGACTTCAAACTCCTCCTGTCTGAACTTGATAAACGTAACCTCAAAATAAACAAGAAAGAAGCTAAGGAGGTGAATAAACTCTGGATAAGGTAGATATGATAGATCTCTGGAGAAAACTGAATGGGGACAGAAAGGAATACACCTTTTTCTCAGTGGCACATGGCATATATACAAAAGCTGACCATGAACTAGGGCATTAAAAACCTCACAATCCAGTGCAAAAAGGCAGAGATAGTCAATGCATCCTTCTCAGATCATATTGCAATAAAAATTATATGTAATAAAAGGCCATGAAAAGATAAACCAAAAATTAATTGGAAACTAAATAATCTAATCCTAAAGAATGAGTGGGTTAAACAACAAATCATAGAAAAAATCAACAACTTAATTCAAGAGAATGACAAAAATGAGACAACCTAATGCTGTCTTATGGGATACTGCAAAAGTAGTTCTTAGGGGAAGTTTTATATCTTTGAATGCCTTCATGAATAAAATAGAGAAAAGGGAGATCAATGAATTTGGCATGCAAATGAAAAAGCTAGAAAAAGAACAAATTGAAAATCTCCAAGTAAATACCAAATCAGAAATGCTGAAACCAAAGGAGAGAGCAATAAAACTAAAATTAAGAAAACTATTGAACTATTAAATAAAACCAAGAGTTGGTTTTATGAAAAAACCAATAAAATTGATAAACCTTTGGTCAATTTGATTAAAAAAAGAGAATCAAATTACCAATATAAAAAATGGAAAGGGTGAACTCACCTGCAATGAGGAGGAAATTAAAACAAAAATTAGAAATTACTATGCCCACATATATGCCCATAAATTTGACAATCTAAATGAGATTGATAAATATTTTTTAAAAATATAGATTGCCCAGATTAATGGAAGAGGAAGTTGAATACTTAAATCATCCCATCTCAGAAAAAGAAACTGAACAAGCCATCAATGAACTCCCTAGGAAAAAAAAAATCTCCAGGACCAGATGGATTTACAAGTTAATTCTATCAAACATTTAAAGAACAGTTAATTCCGATACTATATAGACTACTTGGGAAAACTGATGGGAGTCCTAGCAAATTCTTTTTATGATACAAATATGGTTGATATCTAAACCAGGAAGAGCCAAAAGAGAGAAAGAAAATTATAAACCAATTTCTCTAGTGAATATAGACGCAAAAATTTTAAATAAGTTATTAGCAAAAAGAATACAGCAATGTATCACAAGAATAATACATTATGATCAGGTAGGATTTATACCAGGAATGCAGGGTTGGTTCAATATTAGGAAAACTATCAGCATTATTGATCATATCAACAACAAAACTAACAGAAACCATATGATTGTCTCAATAGATACAGAAAAAGCCTTTGACAAAATGAAACACTTATTCCTACTGAAAGCACTGTAGAGCATAGGAATAAATGGAGCCTTCCATAAAATAATAAGCATTGTATACCTAAAACCATCAGTAAGCATTTTATGTAATGGGGATAAGCTGGATGTATTTTCAATAATCTCAGGGGTGATACAAGGATGTCCATTATCACCACTGTTATTCAATATAGTACTAGAAATGTTAGTGTTAGCAATAAGAAAAGAAAAAGAAATGGAAGGAATAAGAATAGGCAAAGAAGAAACTAAGTTATCACTCTCTGCATATCATATGATATACTTAAAGAATCCAAGTGAATCAAGTAAAAAACTACTTGAAGTAATAAACAACTCTGGCAAAGTTGCAGGTTACAAAATAAACCCACATAAATCATCTGCATTTCTATATATTACTAACAAAGCCCAACAGCAAGAGATAGAAAGAGAAATCCCATTTAAAGCTAAGGTAGATACTATAAAATATCGGGGAGTCTACCTGACAAAACCCACTCAGGGACTATATGAACACAATTACAAAACACTTTTCGCACAGATAAAGTCAGATCTAAGTAAGTGGAAAAACATCAGTTGCTCGTGGGTGGGTCAAGTCAATATAATAAAAATGACGATTCTACCTAAGTTAATTTACCCATACCTAATTAAACTATCATATAATTATTTTCTGGAGCTAGAAAAAATGATATCAAAATTCATCTGGAAGAACAAAAGGTCCAGAATATCAAGGAAACTAATGAAAAGAAATGCTAGGGAAGGTGGCCTAGCGCTACCAGATCTCAAATTGTATTATAAAGCAGCAATTATCAGAACCACTTTGTAGTAGCTAAGAAACAGAGGATAGACCAGTGGAATATGTTAGGTACTCAAGACACAATAGTCAATGAATATAGCAATCTACTGTTTGATAAACCCAAAGACTCCAGCTTCTGGGATAAGAAATCACTGTTTGACAAAAATTTCTGGGAAAACTGGCAGAAACTGGGCATAGACTAATGCCTGACACTGTACACAAGAATAAAGTCCAAATAGGTACATGATCAAGGTATAAAGACTAATACTATAAACAAATCAGGGGAGCCTAGAATAGTTTACCTCTCAGATTTATGGAGAATGGAGAAATTTTTGACAAAACAAGCAACAGAGCTAACATTATGAAGTGCAAAATGGATAATGTTGATTAAATTGAAAAGTTTTTGCACAAACCAACCCAATACCATCAAGATTAGGAAGAAAGCAGAAAAATGGGAATTTTTGGAACTCATGTCTATGAAAAAGGCCTCATTTCTAAAATATAGAGAGAACTGAGTCAAAAGAATACAAGTCATTCCCCAATTGATAAATGGTCAAAGTATGTGAACAGTAAGTTTTCAGAGGAAGAAATTAAAGCTATCTGTAGTCATATGAAAAAATACTCTAAATCACCATTGATTAGAGAGATGCAAACCAAAACAACTCGGAGATACCACATCACACCTATCAGGTTGGCTAACATGACAAAACAGGAAGATGATAAGTGTTGAAGAAGATGTGGAAGAGTTGGAACACTAATTCATTGTTGGTGGAGCTGTGAACTGATCCAGGTATTCTGGAGAGCAATTTGGAACTATGCCCAAAGGGCTACAAAAATGTGCATACCTTTTGACCCAGCAATATTGCTTCTAGGACAGTATCCCAAAGAGATCATAAAAATGGGAAAGGGTCCCACATGTACAATAATATTTATAGCAGCTCTCTTTGCAGTGGCCAAGCACTGGAAATCGAGGGGATGCCCATCAATTGGGGAATGGCTGAACAAGATGTGGTATATGAATGTAATGGAATACTACAGTGCTATAAGAAATGATAAACAAGACGTCAAAGAGGTTTGAAAGGACCTATATGAACTGATGCTGAGAAAGGAGCAAAACCAGGAGAACTTTGTACACAGCAACAACCACAGTGTGCAAGGAATTTTTCTGGTAGACTTAATACTTCATTGCAATGCAAGGACTTAAAAAATTCTCAATGGACTTGAGGCAAAATGTCTTCCACATCCAGAGAAAGAACCATGGAATTGGATCGCAGAATGAAGCAGGCCATTTTCTCTTGTGTTATGTTTTGTTTTATTTTGTTTTCATGGTTTCTCCCATTTATTTTAATTCTTCTATGCAACATGACTAAGGTAAAAATGTATTTAATAAGAAGGTATGTGGAGAACCTATATAAGATTGCATGCCATTGGGGGGGAGGAAGGAAAGTGGAAGAGAGAGGAGGAAAAATTTAAGATATATGGAAGTGATTGTAGAAAACTGAAAACAAATAATAAATTAATTTAAAAAAATAAAAAAGTACTTTAATAAACATTAACTCAAATGACAAAAGAGATCCAAAAAGCCAATGAGGAGAAGAATGCCCTAAAAGTAGAATTGGCCAGATGGAAAAGGACACCCAAAAACTCACTGAAGAAAATAATTCCTTAAAGATTAGAATGAAGCAGATGAAAGTTAATTATTTTATGAAAATTCAAGGAATAATAAAACAAAACCAAAGGAATGAAAAAGTAGCAGATAATGTGAAAGATCTCATTGGAAAAAACAACTGATCTGGAAAATAGATCCAGGAGAGATAATTTAAAAATCATCAGACTTCCTGAAATCCATGTTCAAAAAAAGAGCCTAGATATCATCTTTCAAGAAATTATCAAGGAAAACTGATATGATATTCTAGATACAGAGGGTAAAATAAATATTGAAAAATACACTAACTGCCTCCTGAAAGAGATCTCAAAAGGAAAACTCCTAGGAATATTTAGTCAAATTCCAGAGCTCCCATGAAAAGGAGAAAATATTGCAAGCAGCCAGAAAGAAACAATTTGAATACTGTGAAAATACAATCAGGATAACACAAGATCTCGCAGCCTCTATATTAAGGGATCAAAGGACTTGGAATATGATATTCCAATGGTCAAAAGAGCTAATCACCTACGCAGCAAAACTGAGTATAATACTTCAGCGGAAAAAATGGTCATTAACCGAAATAGAGGACTTTCAAGCATTCTTGATGAAAAGACCAGAGCTGAATTCAAACACAAGAATCAAGAGAAGCATGAAAAGCTAAACAGGAAAGAGAAATCATAAGAGACTTACTACAGTTGAATTGTTTACATTCCTATATGAAAAGATAATATTTGTAACTCCTGAGACTTTTGTCAGTATCTGGGTAGTTGGAGGGATTTATATACATATAGACAGAGGGCACAGGCTGAGTTGAACAGATGGCTGTTATCTAAAAAAATAAAATTAAGGGGTAAGAGGGAATACATTGGGAGGAGAAAAGAAGAATGGGGCAATGGGGCAAATTCTCACATAAAAGAGGCAAGGAAAAGCCTTCTCAATGGAGGGGAAGAGCGAACTAAAAGGGAAAAAGTGAACCTTACTCTCATCACATTTGGTTTAAGGAGGGAATAACTCAATTTGGTACGAAAATCTATCTTCCACTACAGGAAAGTAGGGGAGAAAGGGATAAGAAAGGTGTAGCAGAGATGATAGAAGGGAGGATAAATAGGAGGAGGAGGTAATTAGAAGTAAATACTTTTGAGGAGGGATATGGTCAAAAGAGAGAATAGACTAAATGGGGGGCAGGATAGGATAGAGGGAAATAGTCTTTCACAACATGACTTTTATGAAAGTGTTTTGCATAACCCCACATGTATAACATATCGAATTGCTTTCCTTCTCCATGGGGATGGTTAGGGAGGGAGCAAGGGAGAGAAGTTGGAACTCAAAGGTTTAAAAATTAATATTAATAAGTGCTTTTATATGCAACTGGAAAATAAAATATACAAGTAATGGAGTACAGAAATCTATCTTGCCCTGCAAAAAAAAATACAGGAGATGGGGATAAGGGAAGGGAGGGGTGGGATAGAAGAGTGGGAAGATTGGGGGAAAGGGGCAATCAGAATACATGCTCTCTTGGGGTAGGTTGAGGAGAGAGATGGAGATAAAATTTGGAACTCAAAATCCTGTGGAAATGAATGTTAAAAACTTAAAAAATAAATAAATAAGAACTGTTTAAAAATTTTTTAAAAGTCAGAAAGTGAGGGTGGAGCCAAGATGGTGGAGTAGAAAGATGTACATACACTAACTCTTACCTCACAGCCCATAAAACACCTGTAAAGAAGAACTCTCAACAAATTCTGGAGCAGCAGAAGCCACAGAACAACAGAGTGGAGGCGATTTCTATTCCAGAGTGACCTGAAAGACCAATGGGAAAGGTCTGTCGAGCACCCAATGCAGAGCAGAGTCCAACCCTGCCTTGGCCACATGGCACAAAGAGGAGCAGATCCGAGCAGGCTTCAGGGACAGAATCTCCAGCAGCAGCACAGATCCTTCAACCCACAGGCTTGCCTAAGGTCAGTGAGAGGGTATTTTTGGCTGGTCAAGAAGGGAGCAGGGTGTCCCCATAACTCAGGCCTCTTCAGGTGGCAGCAGTAGAGGCAGAAGTGGACAGGGCTCCCAAAGCAGGCAGTAGCCTGCATCCATTGTTGAAGGTCTCATAGTAAACCCCCTGAGGGAACTGAGCTCTGTGTGCTGGCCCTGCCCCCTTCTGAGCAGCTGATCTTAATCTCACACTGAATAGCAGCCCTGTCCCTGCCTAAAGCCCCTGAGGCTCAGCCCCCAGTGGTGGTTTGGCAGAACTGGAGGTGAGATGGTTGTGGAGAGGAAACTCAGAAGTCAAGTAACTGGCTAGGAAAATGCCCAAAAAAGGGAAAAAAAAATATGTCCACAGAAGGTTACTTACTTGGGTAACACATGTCTCCTCCCATCCTTGTGGATGAGGAAGAACAAAGCATACTGTCAGAGGAAGTCAAGGCCTCTGCCTCCAGGGCCTCCAAAGGGAACTTAAACTGTGCTCAGGCAATAGAAGACCTTAAAAAACAAGTTAGCAGCTTACTAAAAGAGAACCAAAAAAATGCTGAGGAAAATAATAGCTTTAAAAAGAGGCTAACTCAAATGGAAAAATAGGTCCAAAAAGCCAATGAGCAGAAGGTTTTAAAAAGCAGAATTAGCCAAATGGAGGAGAAGGTTCAAAAGCTCACAGAACAAAATAATTTGTTGAAAGAGAGAATTGAGTCTAGTGAAATGAATGACTATCAGTTACACCAAGCAGTTAGTAAACAAAACCAAAAATTTTAAAAAACAGAAGATAATGTGAAACATCTCATTGGAAAAACAACTGACCTGGAAAATAGATCCAGGAGAAACAATTTAAAAATTAAGGGACTACTTGAAAGCCATGATCAAAAAAAGATCCTAGACATTATCTTCCACGAAATTATCAAGAAAAACTGCCCTGATGTTCTAGAATCAGAGGGCAAAGTAAATATTGAAAGAATCCACCAATCACCTCCTGAAAGAGACCCAAAAAGAGAAACTCCTAGGAATATTGTGGCCAAATTTCAGAGTTCCCAAATCAAGGAGAAAATGCTACAAGCAGCTAGAAAGAAAGAATCTGAGTACTGTGGAAATACAATCAGGATAACACAGGATCTGGCAGTTTCAACATTAAGGGATTGAAGGGCTTGGAATGGGGTATTTCAGAGGTCAAAGGAACTGGGATTGAAACCAAATCACCTACCCAACAAATCTCAGTATAATACTTCAAGGGAATAAGTGGTCATTCAATGATATAGAGGACTTTCAGTCATTCACACTGAGGAAAAGACCAAACCTATATAGAAAATTTGACTTCCCAAGACAAGAATCAAGAGAAGCATGAAAAGGTAAACAGGAAAGAAAAATCACAAAAGACTCTCTCAAGCTGAACTGTTTACATTACTACATGGAAAGAAAATATTTATAACTCTTGAATATTTTCTCAGTATTTGGGTAGATAGAGAGATTTTACATACACACACACATACACATATATAGTTAGAGTGTACAGGGTGTGTTGAATCACAAGGGATGATATCCACACAAAAAATAAAATAAAAATTAAGGGGTGAAGGAGAAAAATGCTGGGAAGAGAATGGGAGAAATGGAATGGGGCAGGCTACAACTCATAAAAGAGATAAGAAAAATCTTGTTCAATGGAGGAGAAAAAGGGAGAAGGGAAGAGGGGAAAAATGAAGCTACTCTCTCCACATGTGGCTGAAGGAGGGAATAACATGCTAACTAAATTTGATATGAAATTATTTCACACCACAGGAAAATAGGAGAGAAGGTGACAACAAGTGGGATGAGGGGAACGTTAGAAGGGAGGGCAAATGGGAGAAGGGAGTCACTAGAAATAAACACTTCTGAGAAGGGACAAGGTCAATTGTGGGGGAAAAAATAAGGGGGGATAGAGTAGGACAGAGGGCAATATAATTAGTATTACACAACATGATTATTATGGAAGTCTTTTGCAAACAACATATATTTAGTCTATATTAAATTGCTTGCCTTCTTAGTGGGGCTGGGGAGGGAGAGAAGTTTTAGAAACAAATGTTGAGAATTTTTATGCATATAACTGGGAAGTAAGAACTATAGGGAATGGGGTATAGAAATTTATATTGCCCTACAAGAATAGAGAGAAGATGGGGATAAGGGAAGGGTGGGGTGTGATAGAAGGGAGGGTACATTGAGGGAAGGAGTAATCCGAATGCAAGGTATTAGGAAGCAGGGGGAGGGGAGTGATAGGGAGAAAAATTGGACATGTTACAAAGTGAGGTAAAAGCAATTAGTATTAAAACAGTTGACTGAATTAATTACTGAGAATAAATCAATGACATCTTTGGTTTGGGGAAAAGAATTTTAGTCTAAATTTCCTAGAGGAAGGTAACCATGGGTAAAATTTGGCACTGATGGAAAAGTTAAGGTTTTAATGGTAAATTTGATTTTATGATTGCTATTTAATCAGGAACTAGAACATGTTTAGTAAGGCATGTAAGTCACTTAAGACTTGCCTCAAAAGATGTTCCTTAGTCAAGCGAAATTGTAATCATATTTGAAACCTAGTTATTGGAACTTGCCATTTTTAGATGCTATGGGACTATTAAGTAACTACTTCTGAGTCTAAATCTAGGTATGGATAACAAGAAAGGAGGTTGTTGAACCTCCAATCCATGATGACAGTAAGCTAGTGAGATGCTGGTATGAACTGCAAAAGGTGATCTCATGGGAAGAGTGGGAGAGTGGCTGTTCAGCCTGGGCTGAGGTAGGATTCTCCTGACTCAATTTCCCCACTGACACCTGTCAGACTTTAAGTCTGACTGAATGCAAGTGGACAATCTAATCCTGCCTGAAACTGACATGAAGTTGGGGAAATATTGTATCCCCGCAATGTCCCTACTCTTGGTGGCAATTTCCTATAGTCAAAAGGTTTGTAAGCTTAATACCAGATCTACTAAAGTATAGATTATTGGTAGGGGAACATCTGAGGTTAAGTCTAAAATTAAGCTGTTAGGCTTAGGACTTTAGACCAACAACAATAAGTTAGGGTCCTTTAATTCTTAGTAATACTGTGGAGACAATTAGGTCAAGAGGGAAGGGGGTGGGGGGAGAGGGAGAGAGAGAGAGAAAATATTTATGACCAGCACAGCAGAACCAGGTAGCAGAATAGAAAAATTTGAATCCATGGTCCTAAGTTCCTCCAAAGAACAAGAAAAACAAAAGCTTACTGGGAATAAAAATATATAAAAGTAAAAGAAAATACAAATACACAGAGGAGAAGCAAAAAGCAATAATGTTAAAAGAACACATAATTTCTATAAAAGCAAAAACATGCTCAGCTCACAGATAGGATGTGAAAAGATCAAAAGACCACAGATAACTCTCCCAGAAGAACATGGCAAATCAAAAAACCTGAAGACCACACAATACAAGAAAACTAACCAAAACTTCTGAATACAAAAAAAAAATGTGCTAGTCAAAAGAATCCACTGCTCATCTACAGGAAAAAAAAAACCTAAAAAATGGAAAATAAAACCAAAAAAATGAAAAACCTGGAGCAAACTCCAAGATACAGTAGCTTAATTTAACTGTAACTGTTAAATTGTGGGAAACAACAAATTCAGCTAGCAACCAAGAAAAAGAACTTCAAATATAAGGAAAAAGAAATTTTAATTACATGAGACTATTCTGCACTCACCATAAAACATAAGGAAATAGAATGGGTCCCAAACAGCAAAGAAGCTCAAGATGAAACCCAAAATGATGTATCTTGCAAACCTAAGCATAATCAGCAATGAGAATTGATAGACATTTTGAAAAGTGGCATTTGAAATATTCCTACAAAAAAAAGTTGCAAGCAGGTTTGTTATTGTCCTTCATTCTTTAAGAGGACCAAAATGACATTCCTATGTTAGAGCCACGATGCAGTGTGTCCCACTGTGGCTGATGAGACCAAGGGAACTCAGAAGGATCTACCACAGGTTGGGCCCAAATAGTCCATATGAACATTGAGAGTGGAGACACCTTGAAATTTGTACATCTCACCTTTCTTTTGAGCTACTGCAATTTTGCTTTGCTCATAAAAGTATAGCACCTTCTTTGAAGTGGGAATGTCATGTTGGGAGGTCCTATACCAGTGTCTCGCACGTCTCAAATTCCAAAGTTCTTCAGAGAGACCTTGAGGGTGTCCTTGAATTGCTTCTTCTGATTACCATGTGAGTGCTTGCCCTATGTGAGTTCTAATCGTAAAATAGTCCTTTAGAGGAAAACGTATATTTGGCATTTGACCAACGTGGCCAGCCCTTCAGAGTTTAACTCTGCAGGAAAGCTTGAATATTTGGCAGTTTTAGCTCAAGAAAGGACCTCAGTATCCTGTATCTGATTTTCAGAATCTTCCTAAGACAATTCAAATGGAAGTGATTCAATTCCCTGGCATAACACTGGTATACTCTCCAGGTTTCATAGGCTTACAACAATAAGGTCAGCACAAAGGCAGTCTAATCCCTCTTCTCTCTCATACTTTCCTTTGCAGCCTCCCAAACAGAGAGCTAATAACTCTGGCAATATGTGCTTCAACCTCATCATTTATGTGTATATCACTAGAAAGTACAATACCAAGGTAAATGAACTTATCCACATAGTTTTCAAAATTTCTCCATTTGCTATAACCAATGGTTCCACATATAGATGGTGTGGTCCTGGCTGGTGGAGAATCTGTGTTTTCTTGGTGTTAGCTGTTGGGCCAAAATTTGTACAAGCAGGAGAGAACTGATTCATACTTTGTTGCATCTTAGCCTCAGTATACACTGAGTATACAATCATCTGCAAACTAAGTCACGTACCAACTCTCCCTCCACTTGAGTCTTACCTGACAGCATTGTCAAGTTAAATCATTAACCATCAGTGTGGTGCCTGATCTTGATGACATTTTTATTCTCATTGAAGGTGTCTAACAACATCCATGCAAACATCATGCTAAAATGCATGGGAGCAAGCACACAGTCCTGCTTCACTCCATTAATGACTAGGAAAGCTTGAGGGCATCCCCCATTATCCAGCACTCATGCAAGCATGCCATCATGAAAATGGCATACAATACTGATAAACTTCTCCGGGTAACCGAATTTTGCTGTAATTTTGACAAGCCCTCACAACTAACAGTGTCAAAGGACTTGGTTAGATCGACCAATGTTGTGCCAATGTTGTGTACAGACCTCTGTTCTACTCATGGCATTTCTCCTAGAGTTGCTTAGCAGCAAACACTAGATCAACCATTCTCCACCCCTTTCTGAAGTCAATGACTCTTGGGTAGATGACCATCTTCCAAGTGAAGGATCAGCCTATTAAGGAGCACCTGCCAAGAATCTTGTTAGCAATGACTGAGAGGACCTTCTCCTCCCCTCCCCCACCCCATGATTGTCACAAGATGACATATTTCCCTTTCCTCTATAGAGATGGACAACGGAAGCATCCTTGAACTTCTGGGATATAATCTCCTCCTGCCTATCTATCTATATCCTAGAAAATTTCCATTAGCTTTTGCATGAAAAGTAGATCCTCCTGCCTTGTAAATCTCAGAACAGAATCCGCAACAGGCACTCTGCCACATGAGAGAAGCCTAATGGCATTCAAAACCTCTTCTGCTGGAAACTGGGCTAGAGAGGGACTGACTTCAACCAGAAGTATACAATAAATGGCTTTAGCATTGATTGATGATGGTCCATTGAGAATACTATGGAACTGTTCAGCTCATCTCTCCAGGATCATGTCTTTGTCACTAATCAAAGTGGCTCCAACATTACTGAGTAGCTGAGATGTACCATACATCTTTGGACCATAAATAACCTTCAGGGCATCACAAAAGCACTTTAGACTGTTACTCTCAGTGTAAAACTAAATTTCATCTGCCTTCTCACTGAGTTAAGAATCCAAGCTTTGCCTGCACTTAACTTTTAATGGAGTTAAATGTTCCCTTCTTAGAGATGAACAAACTATCCTGCTGCTAAACCCTGTGAAGTTCTCATTTTTCATTTAGCAATTTCTGAATTTCTCCATCATTTTCATCAAACCAATCTTGATGTGTGTGGTTCTAGCCAACATGAATAAATGCAATACTGTACACCAAATCTCTTAAAGTTGCCCACTTCTTTCCTGCTCCGCTGTTAACAACCATGTTTATCTCAGCTTTCCCTCCAAGTTAGCAACAAGCTGTTCCAGCTCAGAGAAGTACTTTAATCTGGTGACATTACATCTTCTGGTAGTCTTTTTGTCTTGAGGCCACTGCTCTTGTTGAATATGAATATTTAGCTTGGAGAGAATGTCTATTATCAGTCCAGCACTCTGCTCCACATATCACCTTTGTCACTCTCATATTCTGTCTAGTTTTTCTCCTTAAAATGACATAGTCTATTAAGTGCCAACGTTTGCTGCAAGGATGCATCCATGAAGTTTTATCATGTTTAAGTAAATGGAAGACTATTTATTGGTGAAGAAAAGGTCATGAGACTCACAAGTCTTAGGTGACAAGTGACAACGGCTGTTGCTCTTCCCTATGCCATTCCTCTGAAGGACTCCCTACTCTGCCTGATAGTCTGTGTCTACTCTGGTATTAAAGTCATCCAAAATTATTTATAAGCTTATTCTCTTTCAGCACACTGATGATGAGGGTCTCCAAGGCTTCATAAAATTTTTCTTTTTTTTATCAGGTTTTGTCACAGTGAGAGCATACACACTGATGATGGTGGTATGGAGTTTTTCCACAAGTGGCAATTACATTGTGATGAGCCCGTCATTCACTCCTTTTGGGAAGTATACAAGTTTGTTGACTACATTAGTTTTGATTGCCAACTTCATGACATTCCTTCCTCCCTGTGGCCACTCCAGAAAAATGTGCATCCAGATCTCACTTCAGTAAGCTGGCTTTCATTTGCCAACCTTCTTTCACTCAGGGCTACTATCTGGATGTAATACCTACTCAGTTCTCTCACAATAAGAGGTGTTATCTTTCAGGTATTCTGGATTTTGTGTTGTCCGTAAGTGTGTGTACATCGCATGCACTGACGGTAAGAGGAATTTGTCTTTGCCCAATTTTTGGACGTTTTTGTGAGTTTTGACCTCAGGGTGAGATCCCTGCTGCTTGTAGCAAGCAAGCCAGGGTTGGGTGAAGCAGACAATTTTTAAAACACCTTTCTAGGCCTTTCCTCACTCCAGGTGATGAGCAGTTCAGTCCTTCAAAAAGACTGCTCAGGGGGCTGCTGAATCCCACTTCAGTCCAGGAAGAAGATAACTCCTGGGCCACCTGTGCAGGGTTGTGACTACAGCTCCCAGTATATCCATACCTGCTACTTTGTCACCTGCCTGTTACCACAGGACTCTGAGGTAGAAGCAGTAAAATGGGACGCATCCTGTCTTTTGACTTGTGCATAAACTGGATTTAAGTGAGTCAGAGTTTTGAGAAGTTGTTAGTCTCTCTCTTCCAGAGTCATTGAAGTCCAGTGGCAAAACAAAAGTCAAAATGACTGACAATGGCTCAGGATGCTATAGATGACCTTGGCATTTCTGATGTCTGATCAAGCCCTATGCGGTCTACAACATGACCATTAGAACAAACTATTTCCATTTTGCTGGGGTAAGTCTTCACATACTTTGGATAAACACCTTCCTAACCCACCAATGAGTTTGAGGCCTATCAGTTATCCTTAACCTGGTTTAGCCTGTCTGCCAAAATGGTTTACCAGAGCGTGGCCACTGAGAATACTACAGCTTTTTGAAGCTACAAGTAAAAATTAGGTGAATCAGGTAGACACCAAAGGTGGAAGAGCCACCCTTAAAAGGTCTTGGTAAACCCTAACACCAAAGGTATTAATCTTCACTGAACACCCTATACCCTATTTAACTTGCAAATACCCCCAACAACAGAACAAAAGAAATGTAAATAAATACAACTACCAAAGGAAATGCAAGCAATTAAATAAATCACTGCCAAAAAATAGGGAAAAAAATTAGAAAAAGACACTGATGGAGTTAAAAAAAATCACGATTACCCCCAACAAAATAACAACTGAGAGACCATGAAGAGATTTCATTCTAAAAGTACAGAAGGAGAAGATTAAAGTGAGATTTCTATTTAGAAGAAGTATTGGAAAAATATCCCTGAAACATCTTGGACTGAACCTCACAACACCCTGTCTACAGATAAATCAATGTTTTTACAGATACTAAACTGAAAAAATGAAAGCTCATATAAATGAGGAGAGAGGAGAAAGAATATATATAGGAATGTGCTTTGTACCCCAGTAAATAATAAAGGCAAAATCATTTCATGTAGCTTCTCAGGACAAGAGAATCAGGCTGAGGAGGCTAAGGGAAGGAATGAAAAGGGGGAGAGGATCTCAATTTAGAAGTCCCATCTCTTTTACATGAGGGAAGAGACAGATTCTGTAATGGGAGATGGGGATATACAATGGGCATAAATTGCAAGACATATGGTACTCAGAAAGACCACTTCCTCTGAGAGAGCAAGATGCCTCCACATAGCATCCTAATTCAGAAGATGGGAATCCTAAGGGAGAAATGATATCCAGAATGACAACAGGGCATGGGCCCAATAAAGGAAATTTAATGGTAAATGAAAGAAAATAATCATTGGGAGGTTAGGTGTTAGAAATGGAGCATATGATCAGAGACACAGGGCAATTTCTACAATACATCTATCCTCTGTAACTCCTGTAAGAATTTGTATCTGACAATAAGGTGCAACACAAAAAAAGGAGAGGGAAGAAGGGAGCAAGAGCTACACATAATAAAAATTGTATAGAAGAGGGAATACAAAATAGGTACCTCAGAAGCTTAAATTTCATAAAGAATACAGAGACTAAAGAGGAAGTAAATAGATATTAAAACCACAATAAAAAAATAAAAATTTAGAATAGACAAAAAGAGAAGAAAATTGATGAAAAGAATGAGGAAAAGGAATTCCTTTTTAAAAAAGGTATGAACAAAAGATGGTGAAGGAGTGAAAAGCAAGAGAGATTTTAGATAACTATTTGAGATTAAAAAGAGAGAAAGATGGAGGAAGAGAGGAAAAAAGAAAGAGAACATTAGCTAATTAAAAGGAAGAAAGAAATGAGAATTAAGTTCAAGAAACCCAAAAACTAGTGAAAGGGGATGGGTTTGAAGTTGAGGGGAAGAGAGCCTGTGGAAATGTGACTGTCATAAGGCAGACTAAGAAAAAATAAGGTAAGAAATAAAATACTATCTTTATAGAGAAACAAAAGAAAACCCTAATTCAGAAAAAAAAACAGTTAGACAAAATATAAACCTAACTCATAACTTTAAATGTGAATGTATTAAACAATCCAGTGAAAAATGGGAGTGAGAGTAGAATGACAGTTTGGATAAAAAGTCAAAACTCACAATTTGTTGTTTACAAGAGACAAAATGTTGTTCACCTAGAAACAAAATACATGTACTGGATATAATCTGGAACAAAAGTTACTTTGCATGAGGTAAAATCAAAAAATCAAGAGTTATAACCATGCTATCAGACAAAACTAAAGTAGAAATTCATAATATAGAGACAAACAAGGAAAATACACTAGCTGAAAGGAACTACAGACAATAAATCAATATGAATTCTAAACTTTTATAATCTAAATGCCTTATCATTTAGATTCATAAAGGAAAAAATAGCTGGAATATAAAAAGACATAGACAGCAAGACAGCAATAGCAGGAGACCTCAATGTTCCACTCTCAGTTTTGAACAAATCTAATAGAAAGATAAACAAAAGGGAAAATACAGAAATAAGCAAATAACTGGAGAAATAGTGATTAAAGAATATGAGCAGGTAGTTTTCAAAAAAGAAATTAAAGCTATCCAGTCATGGAAAAAATGCTCTAAGTCATCAATAATTAGAGATATGCAAATTAAAATAACTCCAAAGTATCACCTCATGCCTATCAGATTGGCTCACATGACAGAAAAGGAAAATAACAAATGATGGAGGGGAAGTGGAAAAATTTAGACTGTTGTACTATTTATAAAATTGTGAATTGCTTCAGCCATCCTGGAAAACAATTGGGAATTATGCCCAAAGATCTATAAAGCTCTGCGTACCCTTTGACTCAGAAATACTACAATGTCTATCCCAAAAAAAATCAAAGAAAAGGGGAAAAGGACTTATTTGTACAAAAATATGTATAGCAGCTTTTTTGTGGTGGCAAAGAACTGGAAATTGAGGGGATGTGCCCATCGATTGGGGAATGGCTGAACAAGCTGTGATAAGTGATTGTGATGGAATCCTATTGTGCTCCAAGAAATGTAAAACAGGACAGTTTCAGAAAAATCTGGGAAGGTCTATGTGAATTAATATAACGTGAAGTGAAAATAACTTGGAGAACTTTGTACCCAGTAAGAGCAATACTGTCAGGATGACCAACTGGGAAAGAATTAGCTACTATGATCAAGGCAATGATCCAAGAAAATTCTAAAGAACCTATTATGAAAAATGTTATCCACGCTTCAGAGAGGGAACTAATCAACTGAGTGCAAATTAAAGTTTAATTTTTTTATTACTTTTTTTTGCAATGTGACAAATACGGAAATATATTTTGCAAGATTTCAAATGTATGATTTGAAATGTATGTATTTCAAATGTATGATTTCCAAAAAAAGAAAACATGTAATATACAGCTGTGGGACTTCTTTGTACTCTAAAAGTTTTTAACCACATTTGTTTTTTAATCCTGATCTGAGAAATAAGGAAAAAAGTTACAATCAGAGTTATAAAAAATGGCAGTGCTTTTAGGAGATACTAGATTCCTCTTCACGTAAGATCTTTCAATGGGAAGCTGATGAACATAAAGATACAACAAAATACAGATATTACATTTTAAAATTAAATCAATATGTAGTAGACAAAGATCTGCCTATACATTTAGTGGCCCCTTTTCAATTGAAGTTTGCCAAAGAGAAATGTTCTCTACAACAGAGGTGGCAATCAGTCAGACTAGATGACTTTTTTTCTTTAAATAAATTTATTTAACTTTTTACATTCATTTTCACAAGATTTTGGGTTCCAAAATTTTCTCCCCATTTGT
>JAQQSK010000378.1:0-21220 GCA_028658325.1 Potorous gilbertii
GTTTTATGTGAGGGAGACTTCACCTTCAGGCAACAGTGCTTAGAGAAACTGTGAAGAACAGTAGCAATAGAAGGGCCCTAACAGCAATGGCAGCATTGCCATGAAAGCAGCTCTCCTCCTGCTTTTACATTTGAGGGACTAGGGATTGGGGAATAGGGGAGATACTTGGACCTACACGAGATCACCAATAAATACTTTTTTTTATTCTTTATTTGAGTTTCAAATTCTTTCTCTACCTCCTGACCCTCTCCCCATCCATTGAAAAGGCAAATAATACAATGTTCATTATATATGTGGTCATACAAACATATTTCCATATTAGCCATATTGCAAAAAATAAGCAAGGAAAATAAAATAAAAAACGTGTGCGTCAATCTGCACTCAGAGTTCATCAGTTCTCTCTGGAGATGAATAGATTTTTTTCTTCGTGAGTCCTTTGGAATTATCTTGGATCACTCTAAAGATCAGAGTAGCTAAGTCTTTCTTGGTTGATCAGCATTACAACATTGCTGTAACTGTGTACAATGTTCTCCTGGTTCTTCTCATTTCACTTTGCATCAGTTCATTTAAGTCTTCCCATTACCAAGGAATTCTTGGAATAACGGAACTGCCAATTGTTGGCCATGTTGTATGTAACTGTTAATTTGCATGTTGCTTCCCCCATTAGAATATAAGCTCTTTGAGGGCATGTACTATTTTTGTCTCTCTTGGCATCTGCAGAGCTTAGCACACTACCTGGTATATAGTAAAACTTAATGCATGATCACTGATTAACTGACGGATATCCCATACTTCTCTAACTCACACAGGAGCTGATTATTTCATCCACACCCATTTCTTTAGGAGAGGTAAGAGAAAATCCTGCCATTTCTGTGAGCTGTACTTCCAGTTAGCATTTAAGTTGTATTTCCAAGAGCTCCACGTTTGTAACTTAAATATGCCAAGGTAGCCTATATCACAGCTAAACTCACAAGGTGGCTAGCTGAACTGGAGGGTGCTACCATTAAGGGACAAAGAGAGATGGCCCTTAGGAGAGAATTACCAGGACTCTAAATCAGATTCCCATGAAATGTTCAGATATACTCTGAATCCATGATAGTACAGAGCCAGTGATGAGGGTCAGGCATGGGTTGGGGCCCTATATGGAGTAACTGAACACATTTAGGCACCTGAAAACCATTTTTTTCCACCAAGAAGAAATATAGATAAAAAATTCTGAAATGGGAGTTGAGCAGCAAAGTCCAAGACTGCCTTACAGAGCACCCTGCCCCTGATAACTTTCCAGTCTGGGACTTAACTTCTATAGCTAGGCAACAGATTGTCACATCAGAGGAGGCAAGCATATAAACAGAGGGGCTGAGAAAGAGGGATAATAGAAAACCAAGTCAGAAGTTCACTTGCTTGGGGACTGCTTAGAACATGTAGGTGACTCATTGACAGATGGATAAGAAAAATTCAGTGTCATCTAACATACCGATGGTTGGTTGTAGAGGGAGCCTGTGGAGAAGTAGCAGTGGAAATAGCTGCAAGTGGTCACATGGGGGCCTCATGTCCACAAGACACAAGTGCAAGGGCCTTGATGGAAGATATAGAATATGTTACAACTCTACACCAGGTTTGGATGGGTAGGGCTAAAGAATCTTCCATGATTCTATTCAACATTGCATGTTCAACATCACCAAGAGGGAGAGGCTTTGAGTAATCAGCATCTAAAGTTAGGGTTGAAAAGAGGGCCCACCATCTAAGCATCCAGAAAAGAAGTCACAGAGAGCTAACATTCAAGTTAGAGGAAAGGAGTCCCAAAGCCTGGAGGTATGACTCCAAAACTTCATTTTGGGAGGATGAACCACATGAAGAAGAAAGGAACGACGGTATGAACTGGGCTGCTACCAACACTGAATTCAGCAGGAGTTGAGCAGTATGGAGGATAAGCATCTTAAAGAAGCCTAAGGAAGACCCGTTTCTCTATGATCCTGGTAGCAGTGAAATAGCCCTACTCTACCTCTGCAGCCCCCATTTAAGATTCAGGGTACCCAAGTTTGAAGCAAGATCAATTCTACTAAGTACTAAAAATTTGTCAACCTGCAAGCCCTTCGATGTACTTAGTTATTTAACTGGGGAAATGAGAGGAAAAGTAATGCTGAAATTGAAGGGAAAAAAGGGAAAGAAGTCATCGAAGAAACATATATTCGTTCTATACTGTGGATAAGGCCCTATGGGGACAGAAGGATACAAAATGAAGGGAAAAATGATTCCTACCCTCACAGAACTCAGAGTCTAGTGAAACAAGAATGTCCCGCTCACAGAGTACATGATTCTGTCATCTCACAATTATTCAAACAGTGAGGTTTCTGTAAGCCAAAATACTTTACTGGTAGTTCTTCTCAGCAATAGGTGCTTAATGCATTTAGTCACCAAGGAAAATGTCAGTATATCCTGTTTGCAGATTAGATTCTCATGAGAAAGAAGAACCAATAAATACCACAGACATTGAAAGAAAAAAAAGTTCTTGCATTTGGGGAATTTTCTACTGCATATTCACTAAATAGCCAGAGTCCATTTTCATAACTACATTTCCATTTCATAGAAAATTACTTGGTCTCTAAATGAATGTATAAAGCATTAAAATATAAGTTGGGCTAATCATACTTTTTCAGATTTTTTGTGACTCATTCAGAGTGGCAGGGCTAAAGTATTCTTTAAATAATCTAATGGTATATTTCCCCTCACTTTCCCCTTTAAATTTTACTTTAAATTGTAGTCTACATCCAAGGAAGCACTTTAAGTTCCAAATAAATAGTCTCAACTTTGTACTCAAAGAACAGAAAGTTCATGTACTCTCCCAAGTAGACTATGTACTTCCTTTTTGACATTTTCAACTATTTACATGACTTGTACTTTGAACAATTTTGACCTGAAGAAGCAATTTATAGGTGATGCATATCAAACCTCCTATCCCATGGGCATATTAGTGAGTCATTTTTCACTAAGAGCACCTTTTGACAACCCCTGTTATTTGCTTGATGTTCTTTAGCACTGCAGATTAAAAAGCTCTAATTCATCCCTTCCCACCCTCTGAGCTTGTGGCCCCATTTTCCCTCTCTACTCTGTCCAAAATCATCTTCCAAGGTTTCAGTTATCACCTTCAAGTACATGACTTCCACAGCCACATCTCAAGCTCCATCCTTTTCCCTCATATTCACCTTGCTGACCTGCTGGTACCTCAAACTCTGCATGCCCCCTCATGTCTTTATCTAACTGTGGTTTGGAATCAGATAACCTGGACAAGAACCCAGGCTCTGTCACTTAGTCCCCAAGCAACTGTGAAGACATCACTGTACAGAGTGACAAAATCTAAAACCTAGAAGAGTTAATTCTCAGAGGCTTTACAAGAACCAGAGCAAGCAGTGATCCAACTTTTGTAAGAATATTTCCAGTAAAAAGACAATCTCTACTTACCTCATGAGAGCACCAATTGTTAGAATGTTGGGTTGTTTTTTTCCTGAATTTAAGTCTAAATTCAGTTCTCTATAACTTCTACCATTTCTTCCTAGTTTTAGTCTCTGTGAAAAAATACAATAAGTCAATTTCCTCATTGGGGTAATAGCCCTTCAAATATGTGAACATAGTGATCAGACCCCTGTCAAGTCTTCTCTTATCTAGGGTAAATATCTATCTCCCGTGCTATCAGCCAATCCTCACATGGCTTGATTGCAATGTCCTTGGAAATCCCAGTTATCCTCCTCTGGGTACCCTTCAGCTTATGAGTGACCTGGCCCAAATATAGTGGCCAGAAATGAGCACAACGCTCCAAATAAGATCTGACTAGGGGAGAGTACAGCAAGGCCCCCACCTCACTAGCTCTATATGTAATATGCCTAAGGTAGCAGAAGATCCCATGAGGTTTTTGGCTCCCACAATATGTGTTAGTTCATTCAGATTGAGTTTTCAGTCCACTAAAACCCCTAAAACATCTTCCAGAGCTATCTTATCAGTCAATCAATAAACATTTATTAAGTGCCCACTATGTGCCAGGCACTGTACCAAATGCTAGGGCTAAAAAAGGAGGCAAAAGACAGTGTCTGCCCTCAAGAAACTGATAGTATAATGAACTGTCATTACTTCCCAATTATGCTCTTGGAAAAGAGATTCATTAAACCAAAGTATAAGAAATTATATTTATCTCCCTCTTCAATTAATTCCAATTAGATTTGCACCCAATGTTTTAGGCTGTCAAGGACTGTTTGGATCCTTACCTTGTCATCCAATAAATATGCTATCTATCCTTCCCAGCTTTGTGTAATCTTTAAGTCTGAGAGACATGCCATTCATTTCTTTATCCAATGTTCAAATCATTAACAAATATTTAAATGGATATGAGCCAAGGAAAAATAACAGAGGTCATCCACTGAAAAGCTACCTGCTAGTTAATACTGAACCTCTAATGATTACTTATTGGGTCCAACCATCTAAATAGTTCCAAATCCACCTAACTATATGGTACTATCATCTGGTCCACATCTCTCCATTTTAACCAGAAGAGTAGCATTTGAGATGTTGTTGAATGCTTTGCTGAAACCCAGGTAAAAACTTTCCTATAATAACCACAAAAATGAATAGCTATATAATATTTTAAGAAATGAAGAGCCCTTTACACACAGCATCTCATTTGAGACTCATAATAACTCTATGAAGGAGGTATTACAGATATGATTTCCACTTTATAGACAAAGCAACTGAAGCTCAGAGGGTGTAAATGACTTACCTCCAGTCACACAGCTATTAAGTGTCAAAGGCAGAATTTGAGCTCAGGTCTTTATAATTCTGGGCTGTTTTGCTTTTGTCTTTGTAGCCACAGTGCCAAGAATAGTGCCTTACACATGGTAGGCACTTCATTTTACATGAATGAATGAATGAATGAATGAATGAATGAATAGCATGCTTCAGCAAACCAATCAAAAAAGGAAAGGAGGTTAGTTGGGAATAACATGATCTATCTCTTTCATATCATTGCTTTTTATTCTAGATTTTCACTACCATCCCTTTTAAGACTCTAGAATTTTGCTTATGAAAATCACTACTCTCTTCTCTTTTTGGAAAGGAGATTTTTCTTTCTCCTACGTAGTGGCATTTCTCTCATCCTCCATACTCTTCAACAATAACTTGATAGTGGCTCAGCAATGCCATGTGGCTTTCTAGGGCATCTTATCTCTGGGATATTCTCAAAGGACAAAAGTCCTCGAGATCCAAGGTCAATTTCCCATGGAAGAACTGTGAGATCCTCATGGAAATATAAACTATCATCTAGAATTATGGAGAGCTGACAGTGAAAGGAACAGTCCCTAGCACTCTGTAGAATGCCTAACTCAGAGTAACAACTTTCCCCTTATTATACCTTTGGTTTCATGGTCTAAAAGACTCATCATCACTGATGGTATATCAAAGTTTAAATGGAAGCCTTTCCATACCATGACTGACAATCCTACTTACAGCCCTTATTTCTAATGATATTTTATTCTTTAGAACTTGCTTTCCTTTCTAGCCAGCTGAGCACATGTTCCCTAAGAGAAGCCTCTTGGCACAGCCTCCTTGCCAGGATGACAGGCGCACCAAGCCCTCTGGTGACAAGGTCATGCAGTGAGTCATAGATTAAAAAGGGTCCCACGTGTCATCATATCATGTCACTGTAACCACACTGCCTGTAAATCAGAAAATTCAGGGCCCGAAACAACTTAGAGAGATTTGCTTCAGGGTATATTTTGAAAGTATCTTTTTTTAGACAAGCCATCCACGTGAATGCTTTCTAATATATGTGAAGTAACTGGTTTCATAATGCACAATCCATAGCCTTAACTCCCATGTTGTTCAAAATCCCCTATGGCATTGTTTCCACAAACAAGTTACTTAGGCATATCGCACAGGGGCTTTAGGCCTTTGGAAATTAAGCATATGAAACACATTGAAGCATCTTCTAACAGTTTCTTTGCTGATTAGGCTAATGACTGCCTACATATCACGTCATCACATATTCTATTTCCATGATTATTAAGCCATATGTTATGGAAGAGAGGGAATATGTTGTAGCATATAGAAAACTGTTCTCACAGTCAGAAATACCTGAATTCAAGTTTCTTCTCTGATATATGCGTGTGGCTTGGGGAAAATTATTTCTCTTCTCAGGCAACTGAGTTTCTCAGGTAACTCAATGAGACTCCAAGTTAGGGGCTGGCATGGGAATATCCCTAAATTGTGGTAGGAATATACAAGCAGTAGCTATTTTGGAACAGGATGGAAGGATGCTGTGGGGAGGGTCTGGGTACAATGATTTTTGTGTGCATCATAGAGAAGGGCAGGTGATAGGAATCACAACTATTGCCTCTGCTTTACAAGGGGCATCTTCATGAGCTTTTGCCTCAGTGGCTGTTACAGTAAGAACAAGATTGTGCAGTGAGGTCCCCTGGATACAGCTAAGACTGGGGAGGAGGGAAGCAAGGAGTAATCAATGTCCTACCTCCACTAGGTGGGTCTTGTTTTCTGTCTGGATTAATACCTGGGAGGTTGGGGTGCTTAGGAGAGAGGGAAGTCTGTCATGTAGCTGGTCAGTTGCAGTTTGCAAGCTGTCACACCTGATTTCAGACTGAGCCCCATGAATGGATACAAAACTCCTTAAGGAATAAATGTGGCAGTTAATGGTCATGCTTTCTGCATGTCAATTGTCACTGCAGAGTGAACGGGAGACAATTCAAATATTGACTTTGGCGATACAATCAAGGCACCCAAATTTATGGAGTCAGTGGCAATGGTCATTTGAGACTTTTACAGCTTTCAGGTAACAGTGGCCATCTCCTGTCCCCAATGCAATGTCCTAATATGGCTTGGCAACACTGTGTGGAAATAAAAGGCCAGCTAGCTAAAAAAAATGTGACGATTTCTGTTTTCTTGTTTGAGGGATAAAACAGACTTTCTTTTAAGCCTTTCAGTTTCGGTCATTTCACTAATACCTTGGGCTACTCTATCCCTCTTCCCTCCTCCCTCTGCATTTAAAAGTTTCATGGAAGTATTTTCAAGCGGAACCATGGCAACAATGCTGGGTCACTATGGGTTTCATCTAATATATCCCTTTGTTGAACTCCCATAATTCTCTACATCTGAACAGATATGACATATCTGTAGGCGACATTGAAATATGACTATAAGATATTAAATAATCTGTAACATCGCAAATTTATATTGAACTGTTTCCACGGAGACCAAAAGTACTTACCAGGAAATAAAAGCTTGTGGTCTTCTGTTTTTTCCCTTTGTAGATAACCATAATACATACACATACTAGTTAAGTGACTAGTGGGCAAATCATTTAACCCCTCAATGCCCCCAGGTAAATCTCTAAGAATATAAATTACACAAGATTTGTCAATCTGTACTGGTGAAGGATCTTTCAACAAGGAGTTGTTGTTTTTTTTTTCATATGAAATAACACAGAGGTCCAGATCAGCATGCAGGGTACAGATGCGAGAAAATTAAGTATAACATAACTTTGGTGTTTCTGCTATCTTTTAATTTAAATGCACTAATTGTATTAGTTATGAAAAGCATCAACTACTCCAAATGTATTTTAAAGACTTTGATTTTGAATGGTTCGATCTCTATGAACTTCAGTTTCCTCATTTGTAAAATGAACACAGTAATAGCCACATAACCAACCTCATAGGATTGTTAAAAGGCTCAAGCGAAATCACTCATCCACCCCTTTCATTTTATACATGAGGAAACTGAGACCCAGAGAGGTGACTTGCCCAGAATCACAGAGCTAAGTGTCTACAACATGATCCGGACCTAGGTTGCCCTTACTCCCAAGTTCTTGGTCCTATCTGCTATTTCTGTAATATAATAATGCCTGCTATGGTAAATCAAGTGTTTTGCCAACTTGTAAGTGCTATGTAATTGGCAATTGATGGTTATTATTACCAAGGAATAAAGCCTTTAAAAGTATTAAATTAACATCAATCAATTCAGGATGGCTGAAAATGATTTCATCAAAACTCTTGCGGATGGAAAATGGTAAAACTCTGGGAACCAAGAGAAAACTAAACTCCTGAAATTCCCTATTTACTTTCCCCTGGTCCAGATATTGACTAGACGGCATTGTACATGTGGGTTGCCTGGGACAAATCGCTAAAATGACTTGGGATTCACTTCTCAATCCTTTGTAGAAAGGGCAGATTGAACAAGATTCTCTCTGAGGATTTCAGCTTTTTTCTAATAGGTCTCAGAGTGCAGGACTATGATTAGTAGCTGGAAATTACTGAGGCTATTTCAGTGGCCCACAGGACAAGTTTAAAAACACACAGAGGTTTCAAAAAGCCAAGAGGGCTTCATTGAAAAGTAGGGAGTTGCCCATCACCTAGAGGTTGCATGACTACTGCTCAGGCTGTTGTGAGAAACCTTCCTCCTGAGCTCAGACTGGAAGATCTCCAATACCATGACAAGCTCTGAGACTCAATGATTCCATTAAAAGAATCAATAATCCCTGGGAGAAACTGGACCAGGGGACATATAAAGACATTTGTAATCATAACCAATTCAGATTGCAGAGCACTGTGGATGACATAGATGAATCCACTCTCAAAGGAGAACTGGTAGACTACAGATGCAGAATGGGGCATACTCTGCAAACATGATTTCGAGGAGGATTTCTTTTGCTGTGTTGTCATTATTGTAAGGGAGGGATGTAGCAGTGAGTTAAGGAGAAAGGAATGTGATAGAAAACAGTCCCATAAAGCATCAGTAAAAACTTTTTTTATAAAAAGGTCATGCAAAAGAAGTAAGACCTCTGTTGAATACATCCTATGCAACCAGCAGACTGCCAGTACTCTGGAGCATTTCCAGAAGTCTCTGCTCCAGAGGAGCTTGGTCTGGTTGACAAGAGATGGTAAAAGAAAGGCCTAGTTGGACACGGCACAGTTCAGACTAAGGGTAATAGTAGTTCAGAGTTATATTATAGGTGAAGTTAGAAAAAAAATCATAAAGATGGCAACCTGAAAATAAGAAGTGTGTTAGAAATAGGAAGAGGGGGCATTCTAGGCAAAGACAAAAGTAGGAGCAAAGGCACTGAGTTGGGAATGAGCATGACACACACAAAAGAAAGAAGCCCAAACTTTGTTGAGATAAGCTTGTAAGATTCGTGAAGGCAGGCACTATGCCTTATCTACATAGTAAGTGCTTAATAGAGGCTGGATTATTAATTGATCTAAGTTTTCTCTTTTTTGCAGTACCCAGAAGGGTTCTCTACAAGGAGCTTTGGAGGATCATAGAGTATCACAGTAAGAAAGAACCTTGGCTACCACCTAGTCCAACCTATACTTTAAAAGGAATCACCACTAAAACAGGCCAGAAAAGTGATCACCCAGCCTCTACTGGGAGAATTCCATTGAACAAGAACCCACTATCTCCAAAGGCAGCCCAGAGCTGCCATGGTCAGCAAGTTTTTCTTGATATCAAGTTGAAATCTGCCTCATTACACCCATTGTTCCTAGTTCTGTTCTTTGGGCAGGGGAGGACAGGAGGGAACAAACAGAGCAAGGAGAATTCCTCCCCCATATGACAACCCTTCAGATACTTGAAGACAGCTCTCAGGTTGCCCATGTGATTTGTCTTTTCCAGGCTAAGAATCTTCAGTTCCTTCAAACTGATTGTTATACGACTTTGACTCCAGGTTCTTACCTATCCTTGTGGCTCATCTCTGGAGAGTCTCCAGTGAACTGAGAGAGCTTTGGTCAGAGACATCTAGAATAGAAACTACCTGTATCCCAAAATTCCCTCCAATATTGTAGCTGGAGTTTTACAAACAGCAACCAGGACAATGTGCAACCGAATGGCAATCATGAATAATTCATTTGATAAATGACTATGTTTTGAAGCTCATAGGATATAATTAAATCAATCCAAAATTGCTAGACTGTAGAAGGGTCATGTCTGATCATTTTCCAACTGATTCTTATATAACTGCTGTTTTCACAGAAACACAGTAGGCACTTAATAAAGATTTGATGAATTTATTGTGCAATGCATAGAGGGAGATACAAGGAATGACTGATGGTTACAGCTATCTTAAAGTTTGCAAAACAATTTGCAGACATGATTTCATTTGAACTTCTAAACAACCCTATTTTAGATACTACTTATCAGTCTATCAATCAACAAACATTAATTAAGCATCTACTATGTTCTGATCACTGTGCTAAGCACTAGGGACAGCAGAAACAATGAATGCAAATAAAACAGAAGGACCTTAGGGAGTTTTCCTTCTAATGGAGGAAACAACATATATAAGCACATGTGTAATATAGAGAAAATGAACACAAATTTAGGGAGGGAAGACATCAGGATCTGGTGGGGAGGAGTGTCAAGAAGTGACAATGGAGAAGGCAGAACTTGAGGAAACCTAGGATTCCAAGAGGTGGACACAAAGAGAAAGGAAACTCTAGGCATAAGGAGCAGCCAGTAGAAAGGCATGGTGATGGGAGATGGAGCATTCTGTGTGCAGAATAGTAAGCAGGCCAGGATGGCTGAACCACAGAATTTATGGAGAGAAAAAAAATTGTAAGAAAACTGGAAAGTTAGGAAAGGGACAAGTTATAGAGAGACTGAAAAGCCAAAGAGGAACCTATCTTTGATCTTAGAGATACCAATGGAATTTCTGGAGGATGGGGAGAAGAAGGGGGAGGGAAACATTATCAGATGTAAACTTTAGGAAAATTAGTTTGAAAACTATGTGGAGGATGGACTGGCATGGGCAGAGACTTGAGATAAGGAGACCAATGGTCCAGGCAAGAAGTGATGAGGAACCCAACTAGCAACTATCTAAGTAGATAGAAGAGGCTTATCTGAAAGATGTTGTAAAGAGAGAAATAAAAGATATCACAACTGAATGGATATATGGAATGAATTAGTGAAGGGTTGAATACGACATTGAGGCTGGAGGAATTGGAAGAACTAGATTGGAAGAACCTTCCCCAAGCACCCATAATTATTCTTTTCTGATCTTTCAAAAGCATAGTAGGCAGTCCTTTTCCACCACGGTATAGTAGAAAAAGCCTTAAATTTCGAGTCAATGGTCTTTGGTTCAAATCCCAGGACCTCTTACTTCCTAGCCATTTAATCTTGCCCAAGTCAATTACTCTTTCTATGAATCAGTTTCCTTGTTTCCTCCTTCAAATATTCTTTAGTTCTTTACATGTGGATCATGCAGCAGAGGCTAAATGACTACTTATCAGGTGTGTAACCACAGAGATTCCTTTTTTGAGCATGGATTAGACAGTGTGACTATTGTGGTCCCTTCAGTGAGGTCAAACCTAAAAATCTGTGATTGTGATTCTGACATAACTTTATAAACATTCACTTGAATAAGAAAGTGGGCATAAAGAAGGTAGTGAAAAATGTTTCATAACAGTTTGGAAAATCAAAGAGCCTTATAGAATACTCAGAAGCTTCACATCTGAATATTTTATGAATCATTTCTTTAAGAACAGAGTTGGCAGGTACTAGAAATGGAGAGTATCAAACAGCAACATCCAAAATGAACTTAACTGCAACTTAGATAGGAAAAGACTCACTAATTGCATGAGTAATTTCTGAATCAATTATCTGGGTATAGTCAGACCACTGATTCATTAGGGCTAAGATCTGAATCAAAGCCCAATTAGAAGAAAGCATAAAAAGCAGAGGAAGCCATGCAATTTACAATAGCTAGTCTAATTCATCCTATTAATGTGAAATGATAACTCAGAAAAATGACGAGTGGTAAAAGTCAAGACATTGACTCTTGATATAATCATTTCTTACACAGTTCATGTAAGCTCTGAGCATCCCTTTCCTAGCTCCTACTCATTGACAAGCTGGGTCCCCAGAACTTAATTACATCTCTGCTGATGTTAGAAGATGTTGATTACATCTCTGCTTCAGGATTCTAGAGGTGCTTCCTGAGAGTCTGAGTAGGGTTGATTTTCTAATGCCACTGGCTCAAGTCCCCAACAGATTTTTCCCTCCCCCCCATCCCATTATCTGTTGAGAATCAATTAGTCAGCAAACAAATAGTTTTTATAGATACTTAAGATTTGGTAGAGTAAGGAAAACTTGTACAAAACATTTCTTCAGCCTTCCCATTTGTGGTATACTCCCCACAAGTAGATTCCAGGGCAAAGTGGGCTCAAACTAAAAAAAAATGTACGTGACTTTATATTTTATAGACAAACCTCCTGGGTGGAACCAAGTGTCACAAGCCTACCTGAACACAACACTTGTGCAACCACACTCTAAGGCCTATGAGTGACTGATTATATGTTATTACCTGGTTAAAGTATCAAGGAAAAATGGGGGTGGTGTAATTTCTATGACCCTCTTAAACTTAGAGAATTTTAATTGATTTTAAACAGTCGACACAATAAGGATGCCCGTAGAAGCCAAAACAACCTTTGTAAACAAGCACTGGCTCCCTTGGTCAAGTAGAAAGATCAGGCAGCCAATGGCAATGCTATCCCCCATTTTTGAAATAACAGAATTTTGTTGATTTTTTTTTTGTTTTTTACATTATGCATTTCTCCCTATATCTTTCCCATCTCCCCCTCCCAAAGGTCTTTTCCTCAAAAAAATTAACAAAGTCAATCAATACATCTTAAAACATCTGATATTGTTCTAGATCCAAGGACTTATAAAGCTTCAAAGGAACAGGGGTTGTTAGTAGGAGAAATTATTTTCTCATATTCCTTCTTTGAAGGCAAACTTGTTCCTTACAATTTTAAAATGATCAGCTTTGATTGTTTTATGGCTATTCTTTCCATCTGGCATGATCATTGTGTATAGAGCTTTCTTGGCTCTGCTTACTTCACTTTGTACTGGTTCATATAAATATCTCCACACTTCTCTGCATACATTATATTCATAATTTCTTAGAGCACAGTAATATTTTATTACATTCATGGATCACTCTTTCTTTATTCATTCTCCAATCGATAGGCATCTATTTTGTTTCTAGTTCTTTGCTACCACAGAAGTGCTCTTATAAATATTTTGATATGTATGGGGCCTTTGATTTTGTCAGTGACCTTTTTGGAATCTATGCCTAGCGGTGGAGTCTTTAGTTCAAAAGATACGAACATTTTAGTCCCTTGATTTTCAGATTCCCAAATTGCTATCTAAAAATGCTGTACTAATTCATAGCATCAGCAAAAATGCATTAGCGTGGTTGCCTTTATACAACCCCTCAAATGACTATCCCTAGCTTTTTTCATATTTGCCAATTGGCTAGATAGGAGGAGAAACCTCAGAGCTTCTATGTTTTGCATTTCTTTTATTATTAGAGATTTGGAGTATTCTTTCATGGAGTCATAAATTCTTTCATATGGTTCACAATTTCTTTTCTGAAAACTGTATGTTCTAGTGAGGAACTGAAAAAGTTGGAACCAGAACCAAATCTCCTGGTTCTCAGGCCAGAGGCTTTGTAGGTTGAGTTTAGACCATTCCTTGTGACTAAGGTGGCCCAGAGCTACACTTGGGTTCATAATATTTGTTAATCCTAGATCAGTAGCTAGAAGACACGTGAATAGCGCACTGGGCCTGGAGTCAGGAAAACTTGAATTCAAATCTGATCCTGGGCAAGCTACTTAACATCTGTTTGTCTCCATCTGTATAACGGAAATAATGATAACATCGACCTCATGGGGTTCTTGTGAAGAACAAAAACTACAATATATGTAAAATGACTTCATGAATCATTGGTATATTTTGAATTTTAAAAAAAAACTATGTTCATATCGTCTGGCTACTAATCTGTTGAGAAATGGCTTTTTAGTCATGTATTTCTGTGAGCTGTCTATATTTCTTGGGTATCAAAACTTTATCAAAGATTCCTTGAAATAAATATTTTCCTAGTCATTCACTTTCTTATCCTAGATGTATTCATTTTGTTTGTGCAAAAGCCTTTAAATTTCATATATTCAAAATGATTTTGTCTTTTGTAGTGGCCTCTATTCTTGTTAGGTTAAGAATCCATCTCTTTACCCATAGCCATGAAGGGTATACATTCTATTTATCTGTTAACTATTTTATTTTTTAATGATGTGATCTTTAATACTCAGATTATATATCCATTCTGAGTATATTGTGAAATGTGGTATATGCTGTAGACTGCTGCTCTAAGCTTAATTTCTGCCAGAACACTTTCTAGTTTTCCCAGAAGCTCTCGTCAAGTAGAGAGGTCTCATATATGGAATTTATATTTGGTGATTTCAGTCCTGGGTTGAGTTTGATTGTTTCTCATGATTTCATGTGTAATCTCTTCGATTGATTTACTTTTCTATTTTTAAGGAAGTACCCGATAGTTTTGATGACTAATGCTTTATAAAATAAGTTGAAGTCCAGAAGTGCTATTTACCTTTAATTTCTATCACTTTGCCTTATATGGTTTTTTTCTTATTCGAGATATTTTGTTGCTTCAAATATATTTTGTTATACTTCTATATAACTCTACAAAGTATCCCTTTGCTATAGCATGAAATCTGTAAATGACCTTTGATGGCTTTGTCATTCTAACATTTGCATGGTCCAACCATGAGTACTAAATGCTCCAGCTATATAAGTGGTTCTTATTTATTTTTGAAGGAGCACTTCGTATAGTAATTGAATCTATAAACGGTAATGTATGTGTTCTAACATACTGAGTTTCAAATACTTTATGCACTTTTTAGTTCTTGTGAATGAGACTTCCCTTTCTACTACTGTCTTTTGGATTTTCTTCTTATTAAATGGGGGAAAATATCTGTTGATTCTTTTAAGTCAAGCTTTTTTTTCTTTTTTTTGTAGCTTGTAATTTTACTGAAGCAAGTGTCTAAAGTAATTCATTGGCAGAATCCGTAAGAATTTCCAAGTAAACCATCATGTCATCAGTAAAGAAGGATCATTTTTGTCTCCTTTTTCCTATCTTTAGGCCTTTATTTCTTGCTGCTAATTGCTAGCATTTCTAGAACCATATCAAATAATATTCAAAAGAGGGAGGAAGCTTAATTTGCTTCTGTTATTAAGGGGGAATTTTCTAGTATTTTCTCACTGCTTTTAATATTCACTTTTGATCTCAGATACATGCTTTTTAAGGAAAGATTCCTCTTTCTCTGCTTTACAGGGCTTTTTCACATAAATGATTATTATATTTGGTGAAAGATTTTTTCTACATTGGTTGAAATTATCTTTTGGTTTTATATTTTAATACAATTATTTTGATTATTTTCCTAACGTTGAAATACCCTTGCATAAATTCATACACCTTTGTATAAATTCAGTTTGGTCACAGTCATTTTTTCTAATGTGCTGCAGTTTGTTCATTTGTTTTTTGGCGAGGATTTTATTTAAAATTTGTGAATTGGTATATATTAATAAAAACAGACTCTAGTTGTTTTTCTTTATCTTTCTCTGATTTAGACATAGAGACTATATATTTTTCTCAATAAAGGAAGCTAGCAGTTCCTTCTTTCTCCATTTGGAGGACAATTTGTGTAGTATCAATATTATTTTTTTATTTGATATCATTCACCTATAAATCCATTATGAGACTCATTTATTTAAGATTTCTGTTTGGTGTACCATTTAGTTTGGTATTTTGTATTTTTGAAGGCATTCTATTTATTTAGAGTTCTCAGTTTTATTAGTATATAACTATGCACAGTAAGTTCAAATCATTTTTTCCTCTAGTTTTGTTATTTCACCTTATTCATTTTTGATTTGGTTGATTAGATTTTTCTGCCTTCTTTCTTTAAATAAGGTTGGCTAAAGGTTTGTCGATTCCGTTACTCTTTTCAAAAACTAGCTTTTTGTTGGGTCTTTCTTCTCCTGAGGCAAGATGCCATCCATGAAGGCACAGAATTCTCTCTTAAAGGAAATATTCTCACTGTGCACAAACTAGCCTCAAATCAGCCCACTGTTATGTCTCTTGACGTCCATGAATCTCTTTCCTTTTTACAAGTGCTCTTCAAGGAGATCCCCCTCACACCATTTGATCCCCTTTCACTTCCCTTTTTAAATCACTGATTTTTGCAGCTTCTCCTATTCTCATATCCACACTTCTTGCTGAGAGACTACAGGAACTCTCCATACTTCTTTCCTTGCCTGTGGACCTGATGGTAATACATCACCCATCCCTTCTATCTTCCCATTCCCCTCTCTTCCCATTCAGAAAGTAGGTTCCACAAAAAATACTGCTTCACCTCTAAGGGACTTCAGGGGAACTCAGTCAATAGTGTTACAGGCCGGCTCCTTCTACTACTCTTATCTATTTCTTTAAATTTCATGTCTTGTTTACACAAAGGCCCCTCTGCTGCTTTGTGCTTCATTAGTATCTTTCTGTTTCAATTTTTTAAATCTCTAGAGATGGTGTAACTTATTTTGTTACTTATTTGTTCCTTGACATTTCTTTTTACCTTTCTTGTGTTTCTCTTCTTTGGGATGTTTGCAAGTCAAATATTCTGCTCTTATCTATTTGGTGGTAGTTTTAATTTTTTGCAAAAATGTCTCTTTTATTGAACATCCTTTGTTCAATGATAATTACACACAATTTTTCAGGCTATGCAATGCAATTTGGGTTGGCATCCTGAGCTTCCTTAAAGTTTTTTAATATAGAATTCGATTCTCTTGTACATTCACTAGTAGATACAGAGTAGTTTTGTGTTATTCCAATTTCCTTATCTTTGTATTTGCAGGTCCTTCTGCTGGTCATTTTCAGGATTTGTCATTAAAATTTTTCTATTTAACTACTATATGTCTTGAAATTTGAAGGAGAGTTCTTTGTTTTTCTGTAAATGATCTGTATATCCCTTTGATTACTGTTCTATTGTTGGTATATAGGAGTTCTGGACATTTTTGTAGTATTATTTCCTGTGTTAGGGTGTTCAGGATATAATTTGTCCTGTTCTTCTGAGAGATCTATACCTTTTTAAGTTAGCTCTACACATTCTGTCAAGATCAATGGATTTTGCTTGGCTAGAGGTCATGTGTTTCTTTAGCTTTATTGTCTTTTACTCTTTTTTATGCAGCGTATCCTTTTCCTCAGTGAATCTGTATTCCAACTAGGTGTTTCTGTTTTGACTGTTGGAAAGACTCATAGCTGTGGATTTAAATTTGTCTATTCTGCTAATTATTTCTATTGCATAGAGCACAAAGTTCTGACATTTCTTCTTTTCTAACATGTTCTTTTATGCATTGCATTTCTCTTTTGAACCACTCTGGAACATCTTTTGGAGTTCCATGCTCTTCAGATTCCATAGCATCCTTTGTTTGATTGAACTTCCTCCTTCTTGTAATATTCACAAGGCAAAGTCTGTCATCTCTGGGATGTTTCAACCTCCCTTCTAATTTTACTATCTTTTCCACTGATATATCTTCTTCTCCTTTATAGTTTTTGAGTTTCTGTTCCTCTTAATTTTTTTAGTGATAGTATCCCTTTTTCCTTATGTTTCTTAGTCTCTCACTGTCTATTCCTTCCCCTTGGATGGTGGGTATAGGTTAGGACTTAGATGACAGTAGAGAATTTGCTTGTCAGATAATATTTCTCCCTCTGCTGAGGAGGAGGAGAGTTGAGAGTTAGTGGAGAAGAGAGGAAAGGTCTAATCTGTCATATTATTGGTTACATGATTGGCCTAACTCCAGAGCAATTTGAAATGTAATTTCACTTGCAAAGCACTATGGAGGAACAGAACAGGAGATTACGAATATGATCAACTCATAAAACAACAAAATGCAGGGAGGCAGGGGAACGAAATCTGCAGAAATTGGATTATACTCTAAATTATACCAAAAGTACTTATTAGATGAAAAAGCAAACAATGTGAAAAGTAATGGTTTTGTCAGAATTTACACCATTTTCACCAATTACAACTGAACCTAACAACTTGTGTCCAAAGAACTATTTAAGAAAGTAGACATAGTATTTAAGAAAATTAAGACAAGAAGAGTTGCTAGATGTGGGCACATTGAAAATAAAGATTCATACTAGAGGTATTAAAGGCACTCAGGATTCAGTTGTCAAGGTGTAATAAAGAAATTTCTAAAAAAAGAAAGAAAGAGAGGATTCTGGGAAGATGGCAGAGTAGGTCAGAAAATTTCCAAGTTTCAAGATTTTCCTCCACAAAAGAGATAAAAAAAAGTACCTCTGAGTGAACATAGAGCAGTGAAACAATAAGAGTAGAGGCAGAACAGGGGTCCTCTTGGGACAATAGGACAAGACCTGAAGAAAAATCCCGGGATAAGATTTCCTCCCTGTGAGGAAATCTCAGGCTAAGGTACCTCCAGGCTAGGGTACACTTTAACAACTAGTTGCAAGCTGCTTCAATAACAAGCCACAAGCTTTGGGGGTAACTAGGTTGGGAGGTTGCTTCTACCCTGGCCACAGAAACTTTAACCCTGGTACAGTTAGGGGAGTTGGGGGTCCAACCTGGGGAAGATCTAGGGTACCTATGCTGACAAGAAATGCTGGACCCGGCTGTGCTTCGAAGAGCTATGGGCTGAGAAGGAATCAGCACATGTCCAGTGAGTACAGAAGCAGTGGGGTGGGGACACCACTGGCTGCGGGCACTTACAGGAGTCTGGAGGTCTTGGTTTGAGTTCAAAGTCAGAGGGCAGAACTGAAAAGGATCAGAGGCCAGAGGCACAATCCCCCATTCCCCAGGACTAGAGGTTATTATAAAAACTAAATTATCACAAAAAATGCAAGGCAAAGGAGAAAGAATCCAATCACAGAGAGATACTATGGGAAGAGACAAAACTGGGCTTCATCTTCAGAGGAGGATACTGAAGCAAAGAAACCCTCTATTACCCCATAGAGTAATGTCAAATGGTTACCTGCCCAAAAAGAATTCATTGAAGAACTTAAAAAGGACATTAAAAATCAAACAAGAGAGATTAAGGAAAAATTTAAAAGAAAAATAAGAATAATACAAGAAAAACTAGAATATTATGAGAAGAAAGTCAACCAATAGAAAAGAAGATCCAGAATCTCAAGAAAAAAAAGACTCCTTGAAAATCAGAATTGGGCAAGAGGAAGCCAGCGAAGCTATAAGAGATGAAGAAATAAAAACAAAATATATAGAATGAAAAAAAGAAGAGAATGTGAAACATCGCATAAGAAAAAACAATGGATCTAAAGAACAGATCAAGACGAAAAACCATAAGAATAATTGGACTACTGGAAGTTCTAATCAAAAAGAAATCTTGATACAATAATACAAGAAATAATTAAAGAAAATTGTCCTGAAGCATTAGAACAAGAGGGAAAAGTAGATCTAGGAAAAAAAAAACATTCACTGATCACCACCTGAAAGAGATTCTACCAGGAAAACTCAGAAATATAGTTAAATTCTAAAACGCCCAGATCAAAGACAAAATATTATGAACAACAAGAAAAAAAACAATTTACATATGACAATACCAAAATCAGGATCACAGAAGACAGCATTGGTGACACTATAATATTGTAGGTCTTGGAACACTATATATCAAAGATCAAAAGAATTGGGCCTATGGCAAAAAATATATATATTATATATAAAATTATATATAAAAATATATAAATATTATATATATATATATATAAAACTACTTTCATCAGGAATGAGTTTAAGAGGGGAAAATACATATACATCTACAAAAGTATAAAAGTCTTCTAAATTTAGAAAGAAATAAAACTTTAAGGGGTTAGATAGGGACGGAGGAGAAGATACAGGAGGGATCTTTAGAGGGGAGGGTGAAGGAATAGGTTAGGAATAGATTTAGAGGAATGGGAGAATAAGGAAGGAATTTTAGAGAGAAGGGGGACAGAATAGGTCAAACGGGTATTTAAAAGGGTATTTAGATTTAGGGGAATGAGAGGATAAGGGAGGGATTACTGGAGAAGGGGTAGGTTAAGTAATAGGAGGGCAAGGTGGCAGGTAGAAGTAAAGTAGAGGAGTTAGAAGAGATAGGGAAAAAGAGATATGCCAAAATTTAAAAACAAGATTAGGAGTCGAATCTCTTAGGGAAAGTATATGTTTTTATATATATATATATATATATATATATATGTATGTATATATGTATATATATCCATGTGTGTATATGTATACATGTATGTATATATCAAAATTGTAGCTTGGGGGAGGTGGTGGGGGTGAGGAAATGGGAAAAAGAACTAAGTGTGCAGTAGAGAACAAAAGAAAACCTACAATAAAGCAAAGATGAACAGCTTTCAATATAATGAACAGAATCTAATATATAGGCTTTCTTGAAGTGGTAAGTTATTGTTATAATATTATGAATTTTCTCCTATGTTCTACTGTGCATGATATGTTTTTTCTTTTTTCTTTTATATTTAAGTTTAACATTTAATTTTTTTATTTTCTTATTATGTATTTAAGTTTTATTCCTTGTTTAAAGTATTCTTTTAAAAATAAAAATAGCAAGAAAATTGAGTACTCATGGATACCAATTTAAGAAAAATAAACAGCCTGAAAAGTAGAAGGAATAAAAGAGCCTGTTCGTCTGCTGATTATTAAGAAGATTTTCTCTTGTTAGATAATAACGCAATCTTAAAAGTTACCCTTCCACAAAGTATCTCCCAAGCACATGTCATGACCCTGCAAACTCCTTACTAGTTTTAAATACCGAGAAAAGTGTTTGGCAGGCCTCCATCAATATAAAGTGAGGCAAACACTATCTAGATGTGTCTTTGTCAAAGATATGTCCCACTGTCTTGGCAGATGTACTTTTCAGGCTTCTTATGGAGAAAGGATTCTCTAAATATAGCGAGGGCTCCCAGGGTTTGATTGTGTTTCTTGTTCTTGTTTGGGGGGGGCAGAGTTGAGGAGGGGAGGGGAGGCGTAATACAGAGTATTCCAAAAGTCTTAGTGCACTTTTAAACGATAATAACTTTAAATATTATAAATATTTTAATAAACATTATATACAGGTAAACATAATAAAGTATACCAGGTATAATAGCTTAAAACTGCACTAAGATTTTTGGAACGCTCTGTGTTAGATTTATCAAGTACCAGAATACTACAGAGACTCCTAAATAAGATCTAAAACTACTCAATATCAGTTGATCAATACACAAAAATATACAAAGGATATTTCCAGATGATGATGTGCAGATGGACAGACAGTCCATTGAGTTAATCAATTAGTACTCCTATTTAGGACA
>JAQQSK010000379.1:0-21190 GCA_028658325.1 Potorous gilbertii
AAAGAAAAGTTAAATGAATTATGGGAGGAAATAGACAATAAAACTATACAAGTGGTTCCTCAACTTTCCCCTCTCAGATCTTGATAAAACTAACAAAAACAAAAAAATAAGAAAGCAGGTAATGAGATGAATAAACGTTTAGAAAAATAATAGAAAAATATAATAGACCTCTTGAGAAAATTGTATGGGAATAGATGGAAGTATGTTAATTCATAAAAACCTTATAACAGTCCAATTTAGTTCATAAATAAATGCAGAAAAGCAGAAATACTACATGCATCTTTTTGGGTGACTAAAATGCCATGAAAATGATTTTCAATAAAAAGCCTTGGAAGCATAGATTAAAAATTAATGGGAAACTAAATAATCTAATCCTAAAAACTGAATGGGTCCAACAATAAATAATAGAAACAATCAATAATTTCATTAAAAACAATAACAATGAGACAATATACCAGAATTTATAGAAGTGTGCTAAAGTAGTACTTAAGGAAAACTTAATGTCTCTAAAAGCTTATGTCAATAAAAGAAAGAAAAATCAGATCAAGGAATTACGCAAGAAACTCAAACAGCTAGAAAAAGAACAATTCAAAAATCCCTAATTAAGCATCAAAGTTAAAATCTTGAAAAATTAAAGGAGAGATTAATAAATTGAAAGTTAAAAAATTAAACTAATAAAACTAGGAGCTTGTTTATGCAAAAACAAAACAAAACAAAACAAAACCATTGGCTAATTTGATTTTGAAAAGAATGAATAAGCCAAAATTTATCAAAAATGTATCAAAAATGAAAAAGGTAAATGAGCCCTAAAGAATATGAAATAAGGTCAATTATTAGAATTATTTTACTCAATTATATGATAATAAAACTGACATTCTTGTGAAATGGATATTTACAAAACATAAATTGCTGAAGTTAACAGGAGAGAAAATAGAATACTTCAATACAATGATCTTAGTGAAAGAAATTGAGCAACCATAAATGAGTTTTCTATGAAAAAGTCTGCAGGACCAAATATTTGAATCCTGGCAAGCATTTAGAGAACAGTTAATTACAATATGATATACAATGTTTAAAAAAAATGGGTAAAGATGGAATCCTATCAAATGCTTTCTACAACATGTAGATGGAGAATGAAATCAAGGAGAGTAAAAACAAAGAAAGAAAGTTTCAGAATAATTTCCCTAATGAATATTGATGACAAAAATTTAAATAAAATATTGGCAAGGAGATTACAACAATATATAACAAAGGCATATTCTTACTAAGTGGAATTCTTACCAAGAATACAGGACTGGATCAATAACTAGAAGCCTACTTGACTATATCAGTAAGAGAAAAAAAAACCCAAGAAAATCATAAGATTATCTCAGTAGATTTACAAAAAGCTTTTGACCAAACACCCGTAACTATTACAAACACTGAATGCACAGGAATAAATGGAGTCTTTCTTAAAATAATGAGTAATATTTGTCTAAAATCAAGAGTAAACATCTGTAATGGAGATAGAAATGAAACCTTCCCAATAAGATGAGTGAAGCAAAGATCATCATTATAGCTATCAATATTTAATATTGTATCAGAAATGCTAGTTATAGCAATAAGACAAGAAAAAGACATTAAGGGAGAAATTCGGCTTATGAGAAAACAAAAGCATCACTCTTTGCAGATGATATACTGTTATACTTAAAGAAACTAGAGAATCAACTGAAAAATTAATTGAAACATTTAACAAAGTTGTAGCCTGTAAAATAAACCCACATAGATCATCAACTTTTCTATATTCTGCCAAGAAAACACAAAAGGAAAAGGTAGAAAGAGAAATTCCAATGAAAAGCTCTACAGAGAATATAAAACACTTGTGAATTTATCTGCCAAGACAAACACATATACTATATGAACCCAGGTCCAAAATGTTTTTCACACAGACATAGGTATGTAAATGGAAAAATGTTGATTGCTAATGGATGGCTGAGCAAATATAATAAAATAATACTTCTATGTAAATTAATTCATGTAAACAATGCTGTACCAACCAAAGTATCAAAATATTATTTTATATAACTATGAAATAAAATAGTAAAATTTATCTAGAAGAAAAAGTTTCAAGAATATCAAAGGAATCAGTGAAAAAAGATAAAGGAAAGCAGTCTAGCAGTACAAGATTTCAAACTATATTACAACATGGAAATTATCAAATAATCTGGTACTGTCTAAGAAATAGAGAGGTAGATCAATGAAGATTAGATACACAACACACAGTAGTAAATGACCAGTGTATGTATTGTGTATGATAGATCTAATGTTCCAAGCTTTGTGTGAAAAGAATTAACTCTTTGACAAAAAATTGTTGGGAAAACTGGAAAGTAGTTTGGCAGAAACTAGGAATGAACCAACATCTCACACTGTATACCAATATAAGTTCAATCTGAGAACACAATTTAGCCCTGAAGGGTAATATTAAGACCAAATCAGGAGAAAATTGAAAATGTTACTGGTCAAATGCATGGATAAGGTAAGTGTTTATAATGAAACAAGTGATAGAGAGGACCATATTAAATAAAATGGAGAGTTTTGATTTCATGAAATTAACTTTTTAAGCACAAACAAAATCAATGCAGCCAAAATTAGAAGGAAAGCAGGAAAATTGGAAATATTTTAAAAACAAGTTCCTCTGAAAAGGGGGTCATTTCTCAAAAATATAGAGAACTATGTCACATTTATAAAAAAAATTAGAACCGTCCCCCAATTTATAAATGATCAAATGATATGGACTGAGTTTTTTAGGAGAAAAAGGTAAAGTTATCAATAGTAATATGAAAAATGCTTCAAGTCAGTGTTGGTTAGGAAATATACAAGTTAAACAACTCTGAGGTACCACCTCATACCAATCAACTTGGTTAACTTGATATTTTTTCATCATAAGACCTTTAGAATTGTCTTGGATCATTTTATTGATTAGAATAGCAAAATTATTTACAGATGATGATCATAAACGATTGCTCTCTTTATATGATCATTTTCTTCTGTTCACTTTACTTTGCATCAGTTCATATAAGTCTTTCTAGGTTTAAAAAAGGAAATTTAATTTTTTTTACTAATATTTTTGAAGAGTTAAAATAAGCAAATAACATGAATTTGAAAGAAAATCTAAGGGGAGAAAGAAGTAATAGCATGCATACTCAATTTACTATGAAAATCTATCTTAACACTAAAGAAAAGTAAAGAAGGTGATAAGTGGGAGTTGGGGGGATGAGAGAAGAGAGGGCAAATGAGAGGAAGGTATAATAAGAAGTAAATACTTTTGAGGAAGGATAGGGTTCAAAGAGAAAAAAGATTAAATGGGAGGCAGGATAGGATGGAGGGAAGTACAGTTAGTCTTTTATAGCATGAATTTTATGGAAGTCTTTAGTAGAACTACATATACATAGCCTATATTGAACTACTTGCCCTCTCAGTGGGGATGGGTGGGGAAGGAGAAAGGAAGAGAAGTTAGAACTCAAAGTTTTAGGAACAAATGTTGAGAATTGTTTTTGCATGTAACTGGGAAATAAGAAATACAGGTAGTGGGGTACAGAAATCTATCTTGCCCTGCAAGAAAAGAGGAAGATAGGGATAAGGGAAGGTAGGGGGTGTGATAGAAGATAAGGTAGATTGGGGGAAGGGGTAGTCAGAATGCATGATGGAGGGAGAGGAGAGATGAGGAGAAAATTTGGAACTCAAAATCTTGTGGAAATGAATGTTGAAAACTAAAGATAAATAAATTAGAAAAAATTAAAAAAAGAAAATCTTAGGGGGAAGACAACATACAAACAAGCACAAAGCAAGCTATGTAAAGAATAAACAGGAATAATTAAAAGAGGAAAAGAATTGAAATTAAGAGAGGTTACAGAAGTCTTAGTATAGATAATGGGATTTTAGCTGAAACTTAAAGGAGCCCAAGGTCAGTAGTTGGAAAGGATGAGGGAGGGTGAGGGTTCTAGGCATTGAAGACAGCCAGAGAGAATGCCCAGAGTTGAGAGATGGAGTGCATTCTTTGTGGAATAGCCAAGTGAGTGTTCATAAATCGGAGATTACTTATTGAGAAGAGTAAAGTATAAGATGATGGGAAAAGTAGGCAGGGCCAGGTGATGAAGAAGTTTGAATGCCAAACAGAACATTTCATAATTGCTCCCAAAGCTCCGAGGAAGTGATTGGAATTTATTGAGTAGTAGAATGATGTGATCAGACTTTTAGGAAAATCACTTTAGTGGCTTTCATTGAAGAACAGACTGGAGAGTGAAGAGACTTGAGGCAAACTGACCTACTAGTATACTGTTAGAATAATTAAGGTATGAAGTGATAAAAGCCTGCAGCAGTTATTTCAGTGTCAGAGGGGAGAAGGGGATATAATTAAGAGATATTGCAAAGGCTAAAATCAGCAGATCTTGGTAACAGGTTGGATGTGGAGTGAAGTGAAATATAGTGAGGTGACTTCTTGATTGGGAGCCTGAGGGACTGGGAAGTTGTATCAATTAGTAGCTGAGAAGCTAAGGTGAAAAATAGTCATGAACCACTATATTTAATTCATGATAAAGAAATATATTTAAATCTAGCAAACTGTTTTTTAATATATGCCTTTAGGGAACTATGTACCCTTAGTATGTTAGCTTATGCATTTTGTGGGTAAAAGAAAAAAAATCTCCAATTATCTGACTTTAATGTCATAAAGAATCCATGAATTCTCATACTTGGTCAGAGAAGGCTTTTTGGTGGAGATAAGATTTGGTAAACTACTTAAATTATGAAAACTGTGCTATGGGATGCATTTCAAACATGGGATAGAAATTAAAGGGAGTTTTGAATTGGGAGTGGAATGACTGGTAAAAGAATTAATAGATAAAATAAATATTCTTGAGAGAAAAAGGGAACAGGTGGCAAGTAGGAAGAGATTGAAGAAGTCATGCTGATGTGCTCATGTGTTCCAATGAAAAGCTTTAAAGCAGAAAATGACCTTGCAGACTCAACACTGTTTTCTTCCACCTCCACCTCCTCCCCATCCCTACCTTCTCAGAATGACAATGTGGTTATAACATTTGTATTTTCTGTTTGGTGATATGTTAAAATCCAATGACCCTGTTCAGCTGAATAAAAATATGGACTTTAAGTTTTATTTAACATTTTAAGTAGCTAATAATTACCATGTGGTAGCTTAGCAAATTTAGGTTTCTCTGAAGTAAATCCTACTTTCATGTTTGTAAAGATTAACATTTTATCTGCTTAATTTCAGATTTGCTGACACTTCTATTACTTCTATTTACTTTACAGAAATTAATAATTAAACCCAGCACTTACTCTCCCTTCAAGTACTTCTACCTACACATTGACCAGAGAAACTTTGAAAAAGGGTGGAGGAACAAATCAGATTAGTCTTGGAAAGCACTTTGTAAAATGTGCAATATAGGTATATATATATACATACATATATATATATATATATATATATATATATATATATACATATATAATGTGTGTGTGTGTATGTCTGTATGTACATATATATATATATTTATACAGTCTTTATTAAAGTACTTCACTCAGAAGAACAAAATGACTCTTTAAAAGTTCTCCCACACATATGCAAAAATAATGCAGGCAATCTCTGCCAAGGACCACTAAGGAGGTAATTTTTTCAAGTAGCAACTAAATGTGAACATGAGGCAAGATAGAAAATAAATATCAGTACTCACCTAAGGTGTTAGGTCTTTTTCACATGGTGTATTAGTAAATCTCAAGAGACAAGATTTGAACTCAAAATTTTCATGACCCACTCCAATTATCTATCCATTATTCCTTTCTCCCTTCTCCCCTCTCTCTCACTTTCAGCCTTCTATTTTTCTCCTTTTCTATCTTTCTTCTTCTTCATCTCTCACTCCTCTGCATCTTATCTCTCTCTCTCTCCCTACTCCCTGCCAATCCCACCTCTTGCCTTTAGACATCTCATATCATGTCTATATTTGTATTTCCTTTGCCTTTCTCTTCTATCACTCTTTTCTACTTCTCCTTTTCTTCTTTTTCTCTATTCTTATACCTTGATAATAAAGTCATATATGAATAGAAATGGAATTGAACTGGATGTTATTGTAATGTTCTTTAGATACTTATAGAAATAAAGATGTTTTCATTTATTGGATATAACATTTACAGACCATTTGTGGAAAGAATTGGGCAAGTATTATATGGAGATAGAAAGTCTAGAAAGATTACCATATTTGTCAGTGGAAGGAGTACTTGCAAAATGAGGGGACTTCTATTTAAAAGTGTAAATTATTGCTATTCCAAAGAACAGTATATTTGTAGCTAGGTTCAAGCAACACCTTTGCTAATTAGCCATAAAATCTCAATCAATTGATAGTCTTTCAGAACATTAGCTTCTTCATAAGTAAGCTACTCAGCTTACTTATATAATTTTTGGATTGTTACCATGAGAAACATCCAGAGTTCACGGTGTAATATTCTGTGAGTTAGGGAATGAAGAAATGCACTTTTGTTTCATTTTATAAGACTAGAGAGAAACCATAGTATACTGAAAGGAATGTTCTACTTGTATCAGAAGACCTGAAAATGAAAACTGACTGCATCACTTAAGATGAAACATGGATAAATTAGTTGTCTTTTTTAGGTCTCGGGTTCTACATCTGTAAGGTGAGAAGACTGAAGTGAGTGATTTCAGAGTTCTCTTTCAATTATAATACTTCATAGTGTTAATTACATTGATTAAATGATGCCATTGAATCTGTCCTTCATCATGAAGGAGGATGGGTGATTGACCATCTGCTCTACCACAAAAAGGCTGTCTCCACTGGACATAAAACTATGCTAATAGGAAAGACCCTTCTAAGTACAGCTTCTCCCACTCACATATGAAGATAATCTTTTCAACACTGAATAGAATCTTGGAGAAAACCTGACTTAATTGATATTTGAAGTTAAGCACTTCATAGATGCTTAATCATTAAAACCAACCAGACATGGGACCTCCACCAACTCTTGCCATCACCATCAGACAAGACCCAGGACTTGCAACCTTACTTACTTGATGGTCTTCTTTCCTTCCTATACACTAGTCATTGTTCTAGTTCACAGACATCACTTTCTACTTACTTAGATGGTTTTATGATTAAATTAACATTATCTTTGTTACTGTGGAGGACTTGACAGTCTATTACTCTATCAGTTCACTCAGAACCTATTGCATCTAGAGTTATTAGCTACCTTAGTAAAAGTCAAAGTAAAATGGAAGATTCTTGAAGGAAGGGGCCATTTCTTTTAATTTCTTTTCCTTCTTTCTTTTTTTTTCTTTGGCCTCCATTATCTCCAGTACCTAGCATAGTGCCTGGTACAAAAAAAGTCATTCACTAAATGTATTTTGAATTGAATGAATTAAATGATTCTATGACCTTTGAAATGATTAGACAACAAATACACAAATTTGTAACTACATTCACAAAACCATTAGGATAGTTCATACTATATAAATAATACAAGGAAAAGATTATCTCTAAATGAAAAAGTGAAGCAAGTAATTATTATTTCACATCTCATCAGGAGTTATATAATTAACCAAAATAATGATAAAAATTACACAGAATTTTACAATGCATATGAAACTTCCCAGGGAAAGAATCCAAAGCAATTAAGTTTCCTAGGACATTTTAATTGCATTTACTCATATAATAAAATCAATAGCATTATCGCCCATTTGAGCATTTAGTTTGCATGTTCTTAAAAGTATGAAAGACACAATTTACTTCCTTAAGACTTTTCTACAATGACATAATAGTCCTGGGGAAATAATATTGATTAGAAATCAGAAGACTTGGGCTTTAGTTTCAGTTCTGCCTCAGTTTCTAATGTTTGAAAAAGAGGGTTGATCTAGAACCCCCAAGGTCCTAATTATGAAAGCCTATGCCCCTGTGTGCAGAATTTCATCACAGAATCCCCAAATTTTTAAACTAAGTTGTTTTTCTTGAGTTGACCAGCATCCTTCCAATCAACCAGTTCATAATCTTGGGTATTTTCAACTCTTCAGTCTCCCTTACTTCTATATCCAATTACTTCTAAATTTCTATCCATTCTGCTTCTACAGGATCTCCCTTATTTGGTCTATTTATCTCTACTGACAGGGGAAATGCTCTTTTTTAAACTCTTCATATTTGAGTCAAATAGCTTGAACAACCACATCTCTATTATTTTCCGTTTCATAGTCATGCCCTTTCTCCAGTATAAACTTCAAACTTCAGCCAAGGTGATATTCCTAAAGGGTTGTTCTAATCATATCATATCATACTACTATTCAAAAGTGACTGGTGTCTTTAGGATGAAATATAACCTCCTTTGTTTTTCATTTAAACTCCTTCAGAATTTGTTTCTAATTTATTTTACTTGTGTTGGTCCTTCATTTTTGAAGAGGAATGTGACATCAGGGAGATGACGACATGACTTGCAGTTGACTTTGATTTAAGTGAAGGAGGGCTTGGAGGAGGATTTGAGTGTGTAAAGTGACCAGCCTTGCTTTCTCTTCCAGAGGCATCTGGGTCCAGTGGCCAGATATTCATCAGGATGACTAGAGATGGCCCAGGATCCAACAGGAGGCCCTGGCCCTTTTAAGCTAAGGATTTTTAGGTTCTCACTTTGAGTGAGGTAATGCCCATTCAGTGAATAGGCCTCTTTAAGGGCCCTTCTAGTTCAGATTAGTAAAAGGGGTTACCTTTCTAGGCTCATCATAGATAATTCTCTCCTACCTACTAGATATTCCAGTCAAAATGGTCTACTTCTTATTCTTCAAAACTATTCTCTCCTTCTTATCTCTGTTTCATAATGTGCCCAGTACTCAAAACTCAGATGAAATGGTACCTCTTTTCTAACCCCACCTCTACTAGTACCATCTTAAATTATCTTGCGTCCACTCTGTGCATATATTTTAACTTCTATGTATTTATGTTGTTTCCCCTTATATATTGTAAACATCTTGAGGGCATGGGATCCTTTAATTTTGTCTTTATATTTCCTTCTCCTTGCACAGTGCTTGACTCTAGCTGAGAAATGCATGTTTAATGGATTCATAGTTAATGGGAGAACTCAAGCTGTAATTCAAATATCCTGTCACACAATTCAGTGTATTTCTTACTACAAAGTGTAGACATTCTGTTATCTTGATCAACCAATCATTCCTCAAGTTTGAATTACAAGGTGCTGAAAGTACCTTTTTCAAAGACTTACAAGACTAATGATATTTTTAGGAAGGTTACAGGTCAGTCATCAGTCACAAGTCTTTAACTGCTAACTTTAGGGTGTTAGCTTTTAATAAGCATAACTATTCCTGAGCTGCTGTTTTTGAGGCATGTTTTGGATCCCCTAAGAGGAGATGGTAATGGTGCCAAGAAAGACATTGTTCCTTTTGTTGCTCACCCTTCTTAAAGTCTCATAGGAGGTAGCGTCATAAGGGCAACATTAGCTTGTCTACACCAATTATAGAATCATAGAATATAATAGTTGGAAAAACCTCAGTAACCTTCTGTTGCAACCCAAACATAAAGAGAATTCCTCCTATTACATATCCAAGAAGTGACTGTCTAGCTTCTCCATGAAGTCTTCTTGAAACAGACCATTACCCTTTTGGATGACTCTAAATATTGAAAAGCTTTTCCTTTCACCTATGTTATGTTCACATCTTTTCATCTCATATTCTTTTGTTCGTGATTACTTTCTTTGGTGCCAAATAGAACAAGACTAATCCCTTCTCTCAATTATGGACCTTTTCAGTATTTGAAGAGTGCTATCACCCTGCTAACCTAGTCTTCTCTTTTGGTTTCAAAGAACAGTTTATTGGCATAGAAATTACTGTGTAATTTCCAAATGCAATAAAACCCAATTTCAGATACTATTCAATTAGAGGCTCAACTCATTGTCCATTTGTAGTGCTTGTCCAAAATAGCATACTAATCATTTCATTCGGTGGAGTACTCATCCAAAATTATAAGTGCAATATGAATTCATCACTCATAAGTTTTTCCAATGTGTATGGCTGGTCCAATTTATCTTCAATGAATATGGATTTTATTAATCACCTGTGTAAGTGTAAAATAGAAAAGGTTTTTTTTGTAATTAAGAAGAAGATGTTTTCAATTATCAGTGTAGAACACAGAGTACAAAATTTGGCAACAAAATTTGTTTTGTTTTCTTGAAATTACAGTGAAATCATAAATACAACATTTGGCATAATTTTTGTTTCTATCTCTTGCTAGAAGGAAGCATATGTATCCTCTATTAAGATAAAGTTTTCCCTGGAAATTGACCCAAGGAGAAATTTATCATTTGGAAACTTTTATGAAGAACATCATATGATATAGTGGACAAGATATTCAGGCTCAATTTTTCAAAAGATCCAGCAGTTAAATTGGGCTCTCCTGATAACTCTATAAAAGCAGAGGGCATATAAAAAATGTAACTTAATGAATGCATTTTTGTAGGGAGTTGAAATAATGAGGTCCAGCTATTTTTTTTTAACATCTTGGTGCTATCATTAAATTACTAAAGATCTGCTCTCTTGTCAAAAAGAAGCATGTTGATGTATACCCACTGGGTACACACTGAAAAAAGTGAAGAAGATGAATTAATTAATGTATTAAATACTTACTATGTGCCAAGTACTACTCTGTTTCCTGTGGTTTCAAATAGAAAAGCACAACAGTCCCTATTTTCAAGGAAGTGATATTCTAATTGGGGCAAACAATGCTATGTTCTCAGCTAATGATTTGAAACAATTCCTACATAGCAAAATTGTGATGAAAAAGGATTTGTCTGAGTCTTTCCTCTACTTCCTGAGGTTTATTTTTACAGCTGTCTAGTGCTTTCTCTTTATTTGGTGGCTATCAAAAAGAGAAGCAAATAATTTTGCTTTCTTGATACGTGTCATCTTGGCTAAGGCTGCAGAAACAAAGTGATCTCACTCATCACTACCTGAATCTCAGAGAGTTTGTTATACGATCTTGTTATTTTCCTCTGATAAAAAAGTGACTCTATTAAAATAACGACATCTTTCATCTTTATTTTGCAACTTACAAGGAAGATATGTAATGTAAACACATTTTTTAAGAAATCTAAGCATGGGGGTATAAGATAAATCTCTTCTTTAGTGTTAGTTACTGGCTTAACATACCCTATAACTTCTAGAGCAGTATTTAGAGTTGTAAGGGACTTTTGGGACTATCTAATTCACCGTCCTAATTTTACAGTTGAAAATATTGACACTCAGGTGTGTTAAGAGACTCTCCCAAAGGTAGTTAAATTAAACTATAGTTTTAACTATTGTTTAACTAAATTTTATCTTTCATTTCTACTCTCCACAAAAATGGCAATGTAATCATGTCATTTGGTGATTGATACTAACCTTGAACAAAATTTAACTGCTCCTCGTAGTCTGCCCTTAGCTGTTGATCACTTTTAAATAATTTGACTAATTATGGCTAAGAGATCTGCGTTATGAAGTTCCTGCTTTCTTCGTTGGCTCTCTGCTTCTTTTATCCTACCCCATTAGAGCATAAAAACCTAGATAAATATCATGTTCATCTTTTTTTCCCTTTAATTATTGTCTGTCTTCTAATGATGAAAAAGTTAGCCCTGAAAGCCATGTGTCTGCCTCATTTCTTATGATTCACTGTGTAAACTGTCATCCTTTGATACACTCTGGTTGCATACAGGTTTTTTTTTTAATATAGAATGACTTAAAATTATATTTTTACATTTTCCTTATTTTCTTTATTATACATTCATTATCCAACTCAGTTCTTCAAATATTTCTGGAATACATCACTTCTGTTTCTTAAAGTTGCTTTCCTTTTGTTTTCTGAACATTTAAAAAGAATCTTTGAGACGTGAACACTCATAAGTTTTTAGTAGAGCAGTAAGTTAGAGAAGAGAAGAAAAAGAGGAACAAACACTTCCATGGTGGCTGCTACGTGCCAGGCACCGTGTTAAGTGCATTGAAAAAAATATCTCATTTTTCCTGAATGTATATAGTTCTTCAGGGAAAGAATTTGGAATTATCCAAATAAAGTGATTAAAATCATATCATATGACCCAGAGATTTTATTTATTAAACCCCAAGGAGATTGCTGACAAAAACAAAGGTTCCATATGTACACATACATCCAGACTATCGCGGTTAGTGATAACAAAGAACTGGAATCAAATTAGATTCCTATCAACTGAGGAAGAGGCAAATAAGTTAGGGTAAATAAATGTAATGGAGTATTTTTATATTGTAAAATATGATAAACACAATGAATAGAGGAATTCATTAAAAGATTTTCTGGTAAAATAATATCAGCCTAGGTAGCTAGCACATTGTGACCACCTGGTTGTAAAGAGTATCCTACACTACCTTTGAAGGGACTGATCATTCTAGCTGAGAAGCCCAGAGGCTGCATACCCTTTACTCTTGCCATGATCGTATCTATACCACCTCATTCAGTGGCTCTATAGTGGGTAATGCTAGGGTAAGATAGGAGGCAAAGAACTTCCAAAAATCTATTTCCACTATGGCTCCAATGGTCAAACACAAGCACGAAGAGCAATGTCTATTCTTCTCTGTGGAGAGTCACACTGTTCCCTTCTATGTTGAGCCCAGATAATTGTCAGTAAAAAAAGTTTCCTTAAGAGTATGAATGTTAGATTTCATTTCTCTATCTTCAGTGCCTAGAGGAGTGCCCATAATAGAACAAATCCTTAATCGTTCCTTATTGAATTATGCTGAGTTCAGTCTGACAAACATTTATTCAAACTATGATATGTACCACATACTGTGTTAGGTTCTGTAACAGTAAGGACACAAGAGGGCCTGTTGTACAGGTTTTTAGATTCACTTTTCTAAAAGGAAAGCAACTTTTGAGAGGTCAACAATCTACTTTCATCAAGCACATATATCATTCACTTAGTTCAGGGGAAAATACCAACAGACAGGGCTTCCAAATCTCTGAGCACAGACAGTACATACATTGTTACCAGAGAGAGAAGCACCAACATTTGGGTTTTCAGAAGAGGGCCGGTGGGAGAGACGTGGGCTCTTAGCAGCTTCTCAGAGTCTAATCTGGCACACCAACCTTCTTCAACAAAAAATAAGCCCCAAAGCAAAACCTCACTTCAGAACATGTACACTCTTTTCAGGGCTAGAGGGCATGGCTTGTGTCCCAGTGCCTCATTAGAAATTAGCGAAAGACATCTGAGGCCTATTAATGGATGGGGATGATCTAACTCTCTCCCTCCCCCCGCCACATTAATATTACAGGTGCCATGATTACAAACAAGAAACTAAATAGTTCCAGAACTTAAGAGTTTAGATTCTAGTAGGGGTTACCTCTGAGTGTGTGGGTGTGTGTTGTGTATATGTATAGAATGCTATAAATATGAATAAGTACAAATAATATAAATAAAATGTTAGTCAAGATATAAAAAATAGTAACTGCCTAAGAGATCAGAAAAGGTCTCATGTAAAAGAGGACATTTGAGCCTCAAAGGAAACTAGGGAATTCAAGTGTCAGAGGTGAAGAAAAAGAATATTTCTTGCCTGGGACATTTTGCAAAGGCATGGAGGAAGGAAATGGAATTGTGTATAGGAGGAGTAGAAAGTAGGCCAGTGTAACCAGAATATGCAGTACCTGAAGGGAATTAACACTGAGCAGTCTACTAACTACTAACTACAGAGTCTAGCAAAATAAGTAGCAGTGAAATTGGAAATGGTTTTTAAAGAAGCTTATAGTATATCCTGGGGGCAATGGAGAGCCACCGAACATTCTTGAGCAGAGGAGTAACATAGTCAAGACTGTGTTTTAGGAATGTAATTTTGGCAGCTTTATAGGAGAACATTTAGAAAGGGGAAAGATTGGAAGCACGGAGACCAATTTTGGAGGCCATGGTTACCATCCTGACAAGAGTTGAGGAATGTTAAATCCTTTGGAAATGCTTGAAAATTCATTAATCTAAGGCTAATTGAGGCCTAAGCCTAACTCATATTGAGCAAAGTTTTCTAAATGTAATTTCTTCATTCTGCACTGAATTTCAGCTTGTACATGAAGTAAATCAAGCATTTATTAAGTGCTTTTTTTTAAAAGTTTTTCTGTTGAATGCATAAATGTGTCTAGCAATCCAGTCAGGTCATCAAACTTATTTTGAAGCCAATTTTACATCTTCAAAAAAACCAGCCTAAGTAAACCCTACCATTGTGACCTTTTCCTTAATTTGTAGAATCATTTACTTTGTCAAATGTCTTGACATTGTTCCCAAGGAAAATCATGTTAAAAAATCGTTCTTGTAAATTCATTGATTTTCTTTTAAGGGCTACTTCATAATTTTTTCTCTCAGGTTAGAGGGTCAATAACAAGACATAATACAACCTTTTGTAAAGCTATGTTGGGTACATTAAAAAATAAGCTTGGAATGATCCATTCCACTCGGAGACTATATAACTTAGGTGGCTCTTTGCTAAAATTGATCTAGAGAAAGGAATCCAAACGCTAACAATATTTTCTTTGTCTTGCACCATCTGTCTCTTGATACAAATTCAATTATTTTTAAATCATAAGATTTGGAAGCAGGTGTACTCTAATACCAGACTGATCAGATTTGTTAACAAGGGCTCTAAAATACAGTATAAAAGTATACTTTGTATGTGAACTAAATACAAGGATAACCTTCATTCTCATACTTATTTCTACTCCAAGTAGAGGCTCCACAGACCTGGTACTTGGGTACTTCATTTAATCAACAGGAATTGACTAGCCACCAGTTATTTTCTATGTGATGGGGATACATATACAAAACAAAGAAAATAAAAGAAAGAAAGAAACGACACAATCTTACACTTCCCATAATGAATATGACAGAGAAAGGGGCTGGACCTGTGATTTGTTTGGTTATAGGGTACTCTACCCTGAGGACACTCTAGGTCAGACCCTTCCCTGAAACATATCATCTTGGAGATTTGCTTAGAGCACTGAGAGTTTAAGTGATTTGGCCAGAGTAACATAGTTAGCATGTGTCAAAAGCAAATCTACGAACTTACATATTTCTCAGCTTGAGGTAAGGTCTCTCTATTCATATGTCCATTCTGATTTGTATGATATTTTAGAAAATTCATCAAATCCTTTGCCTTCAACTTGCCCTTTTGAATCAACAAGATTCAATTCTAAAATGTATATTTCTGAAACCTTCTAACTGGTAAAGAAGCAACCTTGTCCTCAAATGCACATGTAGGTGGTAACTAAAGTGTAATTTAATTGGAAAGCCAGAGCATGAAATATTCTCAGAATATCCCAAATAAAATCTTTTTAAAAAAATAATAGCTAGCATGTATGTAATTCTTTAATACTTTCAAAACATTACATGTCATATCTGATTTGAATTTAAAATTGAATGTGTGCTTAAATAATGTGATATATACTTAAATAGTTGTGTTGTTGATTCAGTATCTTTACAGCAACCTTCACCTTTGTAATTTCTCTTTTACAGTACCATCAACAACCTCTTGTCAAGAGCTACTACATCTGAGGTATAGTAGCAGTTATTATCAGGCTAGATCCAAGAATGAAATTTAGGAAAAGTAGCTTTAATACCAGCATTTCCTACTCCCTTGGTTTCCACAGCAAGACTTTTTCTTGATTCTTTGCCTATCCATCAGTGTATTCATGCTCAATCATCTTTCTAGATGAGTCCTTCTTCCACCAATTAAACATAGGTGTCTCCCAATTTCCCATGCTGGATGCTCTCCTTTTAATGCTCTATACTTTACTCTTTGTGAGTTCATGATGTCCTGAGGGAAAGAGGAATTAGGCATCTTTGCATGGATGATTCCAAAATCCATATATGCATCTCTAATGTCTCCTGAATTCCTGTCTTACATAACCCTCTGCTTATTGGTAATCTCTACCCAAAGGCCCAAGTACATCTTAAACTCAAAATGTATAAAGTAGAAGCTGTGTACTCCCACTCCTTAATATATACCACCTCCAAATTTCTCCACTGATGCCTCTTGAGGGAACCTCCATTTTTATATTCATGAAGATTCACAAGCTTTGACTCATTCTTGATATTTTCCTTTTCATTAAATACACCGTTAAATTACTTTCCAAGCTGATTTTTTCACATCTTTTATATTCATTCTCTTCTCTCTTCTCAATATTATTTATTCAAGTTCAGAATTTCATCACTTCTAATTTCTATTTATGATGGGTGCTAGTACCTCCATTTCCATACTATACTAACCTGCTATGTGGCACAGTTGATAGAGTGCTGGGTTTGAAACCAGAATGACCTGAGTTCAAATCTGGCCTCAGATAATTTATAGCTGTTTGACCCTGGGTAAGTCATTTAATCCTTTTTGTTTCAGTTTCCTCATCTATAAAGTGAACTGGAGAAGGAAATGGTAAACCTCTTAAGTATCATTGCCAGGAAAACCATAAATGAGGTCACAGAAAGTCGGACACAACTGAAACAACTCAACAAGTTGATAACTGGAAGTAAATTGGTTAAGTTATATAAATTGAGCCATTGTAGTCCATTGAACTCCATAGAGACAGAGCTGGGGCAAGTAAGAACCAGACAGGCACTAGGCTACACTGTGTGGTGCTGAGGGAAAGTCATCAAAATGGGCAAAAGTGATCCTAAGAAGCCGAGAAGGAAAATGTCATCATATGCCTTCTTCATGCAAACCTGCCGAGAGGGATGCCAGAAGAAGCACCCAGATGCTTCTGTGAACTTCTCAGAATTTTTTTAAAAAATGCTCAGAAATGTGGAAAACAATGTCTGCTAAAGAGAAAGGAAAATTTGAGGACATAAAAAAAGCTGATAAGGTTCTCTATGAACAAGAAATGAAAACCTACATATCACCTAAAGGAGAAAGAAAAAAGAAGTTCAAGAAGCCCAGTTCACCCAAGAGGCTTCTTTCAACATTTTTCTTATTCTGCTCTGAGTAGTGGCCAAAAATCAGAGGAGCATCCTGGCCTTTCCACTGGAGATGCAGCAAAAATATTGGGAGAAATGTGGGATAATTCTGCTGCAGATGACAGGCAACCTTATGAAAAGAAGGCAGATAAACTGAAGGAAAAATATGAAAAGGATATTGCTGCAGACTGGGCTAAAGGAAAGCCTGATGTCAGTTAAAGGGGAGGAGTGGTCAAGACTGAGAACAGCAAGAAAAAGGAGGAGGAGGAATTTGAAGAAGAGGATGATGATGAAGAAGATGATGAGGATGAATATATTAGTTCTGGAGCAGTTTTTTTTTCTTGTCTATAAAGCATTTAATCCCCCTGGACACAACTCACTACTTTTAAAGAAAAAAAATGAAACATAAGGCTGTGTGAGATTTGTTTTTAAACTGTACAGTGTCCTTTTTTTTTGTATAGTTAACCCACTACGGAATGTGTCTGTAGATAGTCCTGTCCTTTGCTGCTATTTTCAGTAGCCACTAGCCTTGCCTGGTATAGTATGGGAGTTGTAAATTGGCATGGAAATTTAAAGCAGGTTCTTGTTGGTGCACAGCACCAATTAGTTATATATAGGGATGTAGTTCATTTTCATCTTCAGTTGTCTTTGATGCAGCATATGAAAAAACTTGTTCTGTGAACTGAATACCACTCTGTAACCATAAAAACAACAAAAAAAGTTGCAACTGTTTTGTTGACATTCTGAATGCTTCTAAGTAAATACAATTTTTTTAAAATAGAAAAAAAGTTATATAAATTGTGGTAGCTGAATGTAATTGAAAATTATTACCTAGTAACAAATGATGAATAAAGGGTTTCCTAGAAAATAGGAAAGATACAAAGTGAAGTAAGCAGTCAATGCAATTACCTCAATAATGTAAAGGAAAGCAATATGAATGGAAAACCCAATAATGAAGCATGAGGTTTTTAGATATATGTTGACTAGTTTTGCTTGACACTACTGCTTGTTACAAGGGCTATTTGTATGGGAATGGGAGTCATTAGGATATTATACTGATATACATTAAAAATAAAATGATATCAGTAAAACATTTTAATGGGGGAGAAAAAAACCCACAAAACTCCTTTACATCTGCCTCTTAAAATCTATGGATTTCTTCACAATGTATCTTAGGAACTGTCTCACAAGTGATACTTTTCCTGATGCCACTAGGTATTAACTTGTAATCTGTTTCTCTTGAAATTTCTTTTCCTTAACGTATAGTAGTTGGTATTTTGTTTTGAGTCCAGATCTGTGAGTTAATTGGAATAGAGTAATGAGGTAAGGAAGATCCCTCTACTAATTCAAATAAGCAAGGCTTCTATGACCTGGGCAAAGAAGGCTAATTTTTCAAGGTCATCCAGTCAATATGTACCAGAGAACTTGAACCTTAAATTTTCCTGATTTAAAGATTCTCTATCTACTATCCTATGTTGTTTTTCCCAATGAGTAAAATTAAAATCACACAAAATAAGTCTAGTCACTAAAATTTTTAGATGTATTTAAAAGACAATAGGTGCAGGATGGAGCATTGAGAAACATCTATATTTCTTGAGTCGGAAAAGGTTGATGAGCACAGATGTGGAAAAAAAAATATGTATGTGGGTTGACTGAGTGTTAGAGGATTAGTTTCATTTTGTGATCTTGATCACTCTGAGAGAAACTGCATAATAAAATAGATAAAAATTTGGTTTTAGGTTAAATAGATCCAAGTTCAAATCCAGTCTGAGATAAATATTGGCTGTTTACTCCTGGACAGTTCAAGTAACCTCCCAGTAACCAAGACAAGTCTCTAAGTTGACACATTTGAAGAATTTACTGATTTCTTTTGGTCAAATTGCCACTCTGGTTTTATACAAATGAAATCACCATTCTGAGTTCAAAGATAAAATAATTAGCAGCATCAACTAAGTTTGTGTTTATGCATTATATGACTTTTGAAATAGAAAAAAATATCAAATTGGGCATTATGATGTTTAATGTGACCTTGAAATAAAAAAAAATCACTATAAAATTGCTATTGATTGTTATTTTGTGCTTGTTTCAGACATTTGATTTCATTATACTTATCAGGGAACTCTGGAGGTGGGAAGTCTCTTGATTAAAGCAGAAAAACTGGCCTGTAACTTAGTCTTAGGGAACTGCCTAGGAAACTGAGAATTTGTGTTTATCAGCAAGCGTCTTTGAAAGGTAGGAGCTAAATGACTCTAGCTCTTCCTAATTCTAAGACTTTCTCTCCACCCACCATGTTATCCTCTCAACATTATTGTTTTTTTTCTCAATTTGCTGTGAATTGTTACTCTTAAACTGTTAACTCTGCATGATGACCCCAATGTCACTGATATTTTATGGAGCCCAATGTTTACCTTCTTGTAGAATATACTTTTAAGTGAACATATGGTAAGTTGATTTATTTTTACTAGATATTAAGTGTTAAGTTCTGGGAAATCAGGAGAATCAACTTCATAATTCACAAATTTTCAGTGTCTTGAAATCAAGGAGTCATTTGTTTATAGGTACCCACCCAAGCTACAATTAATGGCTGGCTTAGAGTGACTGTCAATAGTAACAATTACTCATTTCCTATTTTGTTCTTTTGCTCATTAAAGGGGCAATTCCCTGTCATCTTCTTTTTTTTGAGGGGAGGGGCTTCTTTTTAATTTGTTTATTTTTAGTTTTCAATATTCATTTCCACAAGATTTTGAGTTCCAAATTTTCTCTCCATCTCTCCCCTTCCCCCACCGCAAGACAATGTATATATATTCTCATTACCACTTCCCCCAATCTGCCCTCCCTTCTATCACACCCCTCCTTTCCCATATCCCAATCTTCTTTCTTTTCTTGTAGGGCAAGATATATTTCTGTGCTCCATTACCTGTATTTCTTATTTCTCAGTTGCATGCAAAAACAATTCTCAACCTTCATTCATAAAACTTTGAGTTCCAACTTCTCTCCCTTCCTCCCTCCCCACCCATCCGCATTGAGAAGGCAAGCAATTCAATATAGGATATACATGTGTAGTTATGCAAAAGATTTCTATGATAGTCAAGTTAAGAAAGACCAAATATATTTTCCTCCAACCTACCCTGACCCCCATTTATTTTATTCTCTCTTTTGACCTTGTCCTTCCCCAAAAATGTTGACTTCTAATTACTCCCTCCTCCCTTTTGCCCTGCCTTCTATCATCCCCTCACATCACCTATGCCTTTCTCCCCTACTTTCCTGTAGTATAAGATAGATTTTCATACTGAATTGTATGTGCATATTATTCCATCTTCAAGTCAAATAGGATGAGAGTAAGCTTCAGTTTTTCCCTCTCACCTCCTCCCTTTTCCCCTCCATTGAAAACTTTGTCTTGCCTCTTTTATGAGAAACAATATTATCCATTCCATTTATCCCTTTCTCCTCCCAATATCTTCCTCTATCACCCCTTAAATTTATATTTTTGGATATCATCCCTTCCTATTTAACTTACCCCGTGCCCTCTGTCTGTATGGATGTAATCCCTCCAACTACCCAAATACTGAGAAAAGTCTCAAGAGTCAAAAATATTGTCCTTCCATGTAGGAATGTAATTAGATCAAATTTAGAAAGTCCCTTATGATTTCTCTTTCCTGTTTACCTTTTCATGCTTCTCTTGATTCTTGTGTTTGAAAGTTAAAATTTCTATTCAGCTTTGGTCTTTTCATCAAGAATGCCAGAAAGTCCTCTATTTCATTGAATGACCATTTTCTCCCTGAGGTATTATGCTCAGTTTTGCTGGGTAGATAATTCTTGGGTTTACTCCTAGTTCCTTTGACTTCTGGAATATTATATTCCCAGCCCTTTGATCCCTTAATGTAGAAACTGCTAGATCTTGTGTTATCCTGATTGTATTTCCACAATACTGGAATTGTTTCTTTCTCGATGCTTGCAACATTTTCTCCTTGATCTAGGAACTCTGAAATTTGGCAACAATATTACCAGGACTTTTACTTTTTGGATCTCTTTAGAAGTTGATCAATAAATTCTTTTTTTTTTTATAAATTTAATTATTTAACTTTTTACATTCATTTTCACAAGATTTTGGGTTCCAAAATTTTCTCCCCATTTGTCCCCTACCCACTCCCCAGTACACTGAGCATTCTAATTACCCATATCACCAATCTTCCCTCTCTTCTTTCATCCCTCC